>JAPVLO010001608.1:0-127303 GCA_027257055.1 Cephalopachus bancanus | reverse complement strand
GGCTGTGTTGTAAGGATCGTGGAGCCCACATTTTGTGGCAACAGGGTGAGACTCCAACTCAAAAAAAAAATTAAAAAGAATGGAAAGGTAGGCATGGAATGGAATCAAATGAAAGGGGAGGGGAAATAAATGGAATGGAAATAAATGGAGAGCAATGGAAATGAATGGAACGGAATGGAATGGGTTGGAGTTGTTTGGAATGGTGAGGAAGGGAAATGCAAGGGAGAAGAAGGGAATGGAATGGAGAGGAATGGAATGAACTGGAATGGAGAGGAATAGAGTGGAATGGAATGCAATGGGAGGAATGCAATGGAGGGGAATGGAAAGGAATGGATAGGAATGGAGAGGAAGGAATGAAATGGAGATGAATGGAATAAAAAGGAAAAGAATGCATTTGAAGGGAAAAGGGAAATTGAATGAATTGGAGTAGAAAAAAATGGAATGCAATGGAGAAAATGGAATGAAGGGGAGAGGTATGGAATGGAATGGAGAGGAATGGAGTGGAAGGGATGGGATTGGAATGGAAAGGAATGAAATTTTTAAGGGAAAAAACAACGGAGTTGGATGGAAGAGAATGGAAAGGCATGGAATCAAAGGAATGGAAGCCAGGATCAGTGGCTCACTTCTAAACCTGCATTTTTGGGGAGCCTGAGGTTAGTGAATTGCCTGAGCCTGCGGGTTCGAGAATGGCCTGGGCAGTGAGACCTCATCTCTACAATAAATCAAAAAGTCAGCTGGACGTGGTAGCGCATGCCTGTAATTCCAGCTACTTGGAAGACTGAGGCGGAAGGACCCCGGGAGCCCAGCAGGTCGAGACTGCAGTTTCTGAAATAGGCCACTGCACTCCAGTCTGGGCCATAGAGTGAGACTCCAACTCAACAACAACAAAAAAAAAATGAATGCAATGGAAAGGAATAGAGAGGAAAGTTGTCGAGTGGCATGGACAAGAACGGAATGGAATGGAATAGAGTGGAATGGAGTGGAGAGGAATGGAATGGATTAGAATGGAAAGGAAGGCAAGGAATGGAATATAATGGGATGGAGAGGAATGGAATGGAATGGAATGAAATGGAGAGAAAGTTAAAGGAATAGAATGGAATGGAAAAGAATGGAATGGAATAGAATAGGAATGGAGTTGAATGGAATGGTGAGGAATGGAATGCAATGGAGAAGAATGGAATGGAATGGCATGCAATGGAGAAGAATGGAATGGATTAGAATGGAAAGGAAGAGCCGGGCTTGGTTGCTCAGCCTGTAATCCAGCGCCTTTGGGAGGCTGAGGTGAGCGGATTGCCTGAGCCCGTGGGTTCGAGACATGCAGGTGCAGCGAGACCTCATCTCTACAATGAATCAAAAAAATTAGCAGGGCGAGGTAGAACACACCTGTAATTCCGGCTACTTGGAAATCTGTGGCGGAAGGATCACCAGAGCCCAGCAGTTCGAGGTCGCGGTGACTGGGAGTGGCCACTGCACTCCATTCTGGGCAACAGAGTGAGACTCCAACTCAAAAAAAAAAAAGAATGGAAAGGAAGGCATGGAATGGAATCGAATGGAATGGAGAGGAATGGAATGGAATGGAATGAAATGGAGAGAAATGGAAAGGAATGGAATGAAATGGAAAGGAATAGAATAAGAATGGAGTTGTATGGAAAAGTGAGGAATGGAATGCAATGGAGAAGAAAGGAGTGGAATGGAATGGAATAGAATCGAGTGGAATGGAATGCAATAGAGTGGAAAGGAATGGTGATTAATGCAATTGACTGGAATGGGGAGGAATGGATAGGAATGGTATAGAGACAAATGGAATGGAATGGGAAGGAATGGAATGTAGAGTAATTGATTGGAATGGAATGGAATTCAATGGAATGGTATGAAATGGAATGGAATGCAAAAGAGAGAAATAGAATGGAATTGAAAGGAATAGAATTAATTGGAGAGGAATAGAATGCAATGGAATGGGTCGGAGAGGATTGGAATGGAAGGGAAAGGGATAAGACGGAATGGAATGGAATTGAATGGAATGGAACGGAATAGAGAAGAATGGAATGGAGAGGAATGGAATGGAATTGAATGTAACAGAAAGGAATGGACAAAAACGGAATGGATGGAAAGGAAAGGAGATCAGTGAAAGGGAATGTATGGGAATAGAGAGGAATGAAATGGAAAGGAATTGGAAAGAAGTGGTATCGAATGGTGAGCAATGGACAGCAATGGTTAAGAATGGCATGGAAAGGAATAGAGAGAAATAGAAAGGAATGGTGAGGAATGGAATGGAATGGAGAGGAATGGAATGGAATGGAATGGAATGGTGAGGAATGGAAAGGAATGGAAAAGAACAGAATGGAGTGGAATGGAATCGAGTGGAATGGAATGCAAGGTAGAGGAATTGAATGGTGTGGAATGGAAAGGATAGGAATGGAATGGAATCGAATGGAATGAAGAGAAATGGAAAGGAGTGAAATGGAGAGGAATTGAGTGGATGAAATAGAATGGATTGGAGAGGAATGGAATTGAATGTAAGGGGAGGAATGGAGTAGTATGGAGAGAATAGAAATGGAGTGGAAACGAAATAAATGGAATGCAGAGGCATAGATTTGAGTGGAATGGAATGGAGAGAATTGGAATGGAGAGGAATGGAATGGAATGGAATGAAGTGGAATGGAGAGGAATGGAATGGAATGGAATGGAGAGTAATAGAATGGAATGCAGTGCAATGGAGAGGAATGCAATAAAGAAGGAAGGAATGGAGAGGACAGGATAGGAATGGAGAGCAATTAAATGGAATGGGGAGGAATGGAATGGAAAGGAATGGAATGGAATAGAATGAAATGGAATTGATGGATTGGAGAAGAATGGAATGGAATGCAAAGGAGAGGAATTTAATGGAGGGGAATGGAATGCAATGGAATAAAGGTGAATAAAATGTAATGGATGATAATGGAATGGAAAGGAATAGAATGGAATGGAAAGGAATAGAATGGAATAGAAAGGAGATGGACGAAATACTATGAAAAGGCATGGAATGGAATGAAATGCAATGGAGAGGAAAGATATCGAATTGAATGGAGAAGAATGGCATGGAATAGAATGGAATGGAATGGAATAGAATGGAAAGGAATGGAATGGAGTGGAATGGAATGGAATGGAGCAGAATGAAATGGAATGGAATTGGAATGGGAAGGGAGTTGTATGGAATCGTGATGAATGGAATTTATAGAGAAGAATAAAATGGAATGGATTGGACAGGAATGATATTGAGTGGAATGGAAAAGTATAGAATGGAATCAAATGGAATGGAGAGGAATGGAATGGAATGGGAGGGACAGAAATGGAATGGAATAGAATGAAGAGGAAATAAATGGGGTGGAATGGAGTGGCTTAAAATGGAATGGAATGGTATAGAATGGATAGGAATGGAATTGAATGGAATGGAGAGGAATAGAGTGGAATGAAATGGAGTAGCATGGAATGCAGAGGAATGGAATAAAATGGATACAAATGGAATGGAGAGGAATGGAATCGAACGGAATGGAGAAGAATGGAATGGAATGAAATGGAGAGTAATGGAATGAATTGGCATGGACAGGAAAGGAATGGAATGGAGAGGAATGGAATGGAAAGAAATTTAATGTAATTGAAAGGAATGGAATTGAATGGATTGGAGAAGAATGGAATGGAATTCCATGGGGAGGAATGGAATTGAGTAGAATGAAATGGAATGGAATGGAGAGGAATGGAATGTAATAGATGGGAATGGAATGGAACGGAATGGAATGGAATAGAATGGAGATGGATGGAATATAAAAGTTTGCATGAAATGGAATCAATTGGGATGGAAAGGTATGGAATGAATGGCATGGAATGGAGTGGAATGAAATGGAATGGAGTGAGGTGGAATGGTTTGGAATGGAGAGGAATGGAATGGAATGAAGAGGAATGGAATGGAGTGGAGAGGAATGGAGTGGCATGAAAGACAATGGAATGGAATAGAATGGAGTGCATTGGAATTGAATGGAATGGCGAGTATTAGAATTTAATGGAATGGATTGGAAAGGAATGGAATGGAATGGAATAGATGCTAATGGAATGCCAAGGAACTGAATTGAATGAAATAGAATGGAGTGAAATGGAATGGGGAGGATAAGAACTTAATGGAATGGAGAAGAAAGAAATGGAATGGAATGGAGGGAATGGAAGTGAATGAAATGGAATGGAATGGAGAGCAATGGGATGGAAGTAATGGAATAGAATGCAGAGGGATGAAAAGTAATGGAATCGAATCGATTGGAGAGAAATGGAATGGAATGCATTGGAGAGGAATGCAATAGAGAAATGGAATGGAAAGCAATGGGTAGGAATAGAGAGGACGCTAATGGAAGGAGAGGAATGGAATGGAATGGAGAGGAATGGAAAGGAATGGAATGGAATGGATTGTAATGGAGTGTAGTGGAATGGAATGGAATGGAGTGGAATGGAATGGTGAGAAATGCAATGGAATGAAATGATGAGAAATGGAATGGAACGGATTGGATTAAAGAAGAATGGAATAGAAGGGAATTGGAAAGGAGTTGTATGGAATGGTGAAGTATGGAATGCAAAGGCGAAGAACAGAATGGAATGGAGTGGAATGGAATAGAATGGAATGGATCAAAATGGAAAGAAGAGGAATGGAAAGGAATAGAAAGGAATAGAATGGAATGGAATGCAAAGGAGAGGAAATCAATGGAGTGGAATGGTATGAAGAACAATGGAAAGGAATGAGAGGAATAGAATGGAAAGGAGAGGAAAGGAATGGAAAATAAAGGAATGGAATGAAATTGAATGGGTTGCAGAAGAATGGAATGGAATTCAATGGAGAGGAATTTAATGAATTGGAAAGGAATGCAATGAAATGGAGAGGAATGGAATGGAATGGATGAGAATGGAATGGAAATGAATGGAGTGAGGTGGAATGGAATGGAATAGAACGGAGATTGATGGAATATAATGGAAAGGCATGGAGTGGAATGGAAACAAATGGAGAGGAATGGTATCGAATGGAATGGATAAGAATGGAATAGAACGGAATGGCATGGAATAGAATGGAAAGGAATGGAGAGGGATGGAATGAAATAGAATGGAATGGAATGAAATGGAGAGGAATGTAATGTAATGGAATAGAATGGAATGGATAAGAATGGAATAGAACGGAATGGCATGGAATAGAATGGAAAGGAATGGAGAGGGATGGAATGAAATAGAATGGAATGGAATGAAATGGAGAGGAATGTAATGTAATGGAATAGAATGGAATGGAATTGGAATGGAGTTGTATGGAATGGTGAGGGATGGAATACAATGGAGAAGAATGGAGTGGAATGGAATGGTTTGGAATGGAGAGGAATGAAATGGCATGGAACGGAATAAAATGGAATGGAACAAATTGGAATGGAGAGGAATGGAATGGAATGGAGAACAATGGAGTGGAATGGAATGGAACTGTGAAGAATGGAATGGAAAGAATGGAATCGAGTTGAATGGAGAGTAATGGAATGGAAAGGAATGGAACATTGAAGAATGGAATGGAAAGAATGGAATGAAATTGAATGGAGAGTAATGGAATGGAGGAATGGAGTGGAATGGAATGGAGAGGATTGGAATGCAAAGGAATGCAATGGATTGGAATGGAATGGAATGCAAAGGAGAAAAATGGAATGGAAAGGAGAGAAATGGAATGGAATGGAATGAAGAGAAACGGAATGGAGTGGAATGGAGAGGAATGGAGTGGCATTAAAAGGAATGTAATGGTATAGAATGGAAAGGAATGAATATAATGGATTGGAGAGAATAGAATTGAAGGAAATGAAATGGAAAGGAATGGAATGTATTGAAATGGAATGCAGAGGAATGGAATTCAATGGAATGGAGAAGAATGCAACGGAATGTAATGAAATGGAGAGAAAGGGAAATGAATAGAATGGAATGGAAAGGAATGGATTGGAATAGAATAGGAATGGAGTTGAATGGAATGGTGAGGAATGGAATGCAATGGAGAAGAATGGAATGGAATGGAATGGAGAGGAATGGAATGGATTCGAATGGAAAAGAAGAGCCAGGCTCGGTTGCTCAGCCTGTAACCCTGCATCTTTGGGAGGCTGAGATGAGTGGATTGCCTGAACCCCTGGGTTTGAGACCCACCTGGGCAGCAAGACCTCATCTCTACAATGAATCAAAGAAATCAGTCAGGCGTGATAGAGCACGCCTGTAATTCTGGCTACTTGGAAGGCTGAGGTGGAAAAATCGCCGGAGCCGAACAGGTTGAGGTTGCGGTTGCCAGCAGCGGCCACTGCACTCCAGTCTGGGTGACAGAGTGAGACTCCATCTCAAAAAAAAAAAAACAGGAAAGGAAGGCATGGAATGGAATCGAAAGGAATGGTGAGGAATGGAATGGAAAGGAATGAAATGCAGAGCAATGGACAGGAATGGAACAGAATGGAATGGAATGGAATACGAATGGAGTTGTATGGAATTGTGAGGAATGGAATGCAATGGAGAAGAATGGAATGGAAAGGAATGGAATCGAGTGGAAGGGAATGGAATCGAGTTGAATGGAATGGTGATTAATGCAATGGAATGGAATGGGGAGGAATGTAATGGAATGGAACAGAGAGAAATGGAATGGAATGGAATGTAAAGTAATGCAAAGGAATGGAATGGAATTCAATGGAATGGTATGAAATGGAATGGAAAGCAAAAGAGAGAAATGGAATGCAATAGAAAGGAATGGAATTAATTGGAGAGGAATAGAATGCAATGGAATGGGAAGGAGAGGAATGGAATGGAGGGGAAAGTAATAAGATGGAATTGAACGGAATGGAAAGGAAGAGAGAAATGTGGAACGGAGAGGAATGGAATGGAATTGAATGTAACAGAATGGAATGGAAAGAAATGGAATGGAATGAACGGGAATGGAATGAAAATGAATGGAGTGGAGTGGAATGGAATGGAATAGAACGGAGATGGATGGAAAATAATAGAATGGCATGGAATGAAATGGAATGGAACGGAAACAAATGGAGTGGAATAGTATCGAATGGAATGGAGAAGAATGGAATAGAAGGGGATGGCATGGAATAGAATGGAAAGGAATGGAGAGGAATGGAATGGAATGGAATGGAGAGGAATGTAATGGAATGGAATAGAATGGAATGCAGTGGAATGGAATTTTAATGGAGTTGTATGGAATAGTGAGAGATGGCATACAGTGGAGGAGAATGGAGTGGAATTGAATGGTTTGGGATGGAGGGCAATGAAATGACATCGAATAGAATAAAATGGAATGGAACAAAATGGAATGGAGAGGAATGGAATGGAATGGAGAGAAGTGGAATGGAATGGAATGGACCAGTGAAGAATGGAATGGAAAGAATTTAATCGAATTGAATGGAGAGTAATGGAATGGAGTGGAATGGAATGGAGAGGAATGGAATGAAATGGAATACAATGGATTGGAATGGAATGGAATGCAAAGGAGAAGATTGGAATGGAAAGGAGAGAAACGGAATGGAATGGAATGGAATGAAGCGAAACGGAATGGAGTGGAATAGAGAGGAATGGAGTGGCATGAAAAAGAATGGAATGGAACAAAATGGAGAGGAATGAAATATAAAGGAATGGAGAGAAATAGAATGGAATGGAATGAAATGGAAAGGAATGGAATGGTTTGAAATGGAATGCAGCGGAATGGAATTCAATGGAATAGAGAAGAATGGAAGGGAATGAAATGGAGAGGAATTCAATATAGAGGAATGGAATGGAGAGGAATTGGTAGGAATGGAGAGGAATGTAATGGACAGGAGTGGAATGGAATGGAATGTAGAGGAATGGAATGGAAAGGATTGAAATTGAATGAATTGGAATGGAATGATATGGAGTGGAATGGAATGGTTAGCAATTAAATGCAATGGTATGGAGAAAAATGGATTGCTATGGAATGGAAAAGAATGGAATGGAATGAAATGGAATAGAGAGCAATGGAATTAAATGGAACGGAAAGAAGCCAAATGCAATGGAGAGGAATGGAATGGAATGGAGTGGAGGGGAATAAAATGAACTGGAATGGAGAGGAATAGAATGGAATGTATTGCAATGAAGAGGAGTGCAATGGAGAAGAATGGAATGGAAAGGAATGGATAGGAATGTAGAAGAATGGAACGGATTGGAAATGAATGGAATAGAAAGGAAAGGGATGTATTTGAATGGAATGGAATTGAATGTATTGGAGAAGAAAGGAATGGAAAGCAATGGAGAGGAATGGAATGGAGTGGAGTCGTATGGAATGGAATGGAGAGGAATGGAATGGAATGGATGGGATTGGAATGGAAAGGAATGCAATTTAATGGAATACAACGTAGTTGGATGGAAGAGAATGGAATGGCATGGAATAGAAAGGAATGGAAGCCAGGCTCGGTGGCTCAGCCTCTAATCCCGCGCCTTTGGGAGACTGAGGTGAGAGGATTGCCCGAGCCCGAGGTTTCGAGAATGACCTGGGCAGTGAGACCTCATCTCTACAATAAATGAAAAAGTCAGCTGGGCGTGGTAGTGCATGCCTGTAATTCCAGCTTCTTGGAAGGCTGAGGTGGAAGGATCTCCGGAGCCCAGCAGGTCGAGACTGCAGTTTCTGGGATAGGGCACTGCACTCCAGTCTGGGCGACAGAGTGAGACTCCAACTCAACAACAACAACAAAAAGAGATGAAAGCATTGGAAAGGAGTAGAGAGGAAAGGTATCGAATGGCTTTGACAGGAATGGAATGGAATGGTATAGAGTGGAATGGAGTGGAGAGGAATGGAATGGATTAGAATGGAAAGGAAGGCAAGAAATGGAATCGAATGGAATGGAGAAGAGAGGAATGGAATGGAATGAAATGGAAAGAGAAAAAATAGAATGGAAGGGAAAAAATGGAATGGAATAGTATAGGAATGGAGTTGAATGGAATGGTGAGGAATGGGATGCAATGGAGAAGAATGGAATGGAATGGAATGGAGGGAAATGGAAAGGAATGGAATGGATTAGAATGGAAAGGAAGAACCTGGCTCGGTTGCTCAGTGTATTCCAGCGCCTTTGGGATGCTGAGGTGAACGGATTGCCTGAGCCTGCGGGTTCGAGAACCACCTGGGCAGTGAGATCTCATCTCTACAATGAATCAAAAAAATCAGCCGGGTGTGGTAGCGCCCGCCTGTAATTCCGGATAATTGGAAGGCTGAGGTGGAAGGATCACCGGAGCCAAACAGGTCGAGGTTGTGGTGGACAGGAGCGACAACTGCACTCCAGTCTGGGCGACAGAGTGAGATTCCAACTCAAAAAAAGAAAAGAATGGAAAGGAAGGCAAGGAATGGAATCGAATGGAAGGGAGAGGAATTTAATGGAATGGAATGAAATGGAGAGCAATGGAAAGGAATGGAACGGAATGGAATAGAATGGAATAGGAATGGAATTTTATGAAATGGTGAGGAATGGAATGCAATGGAGAATAATGGAATGGAATTTAATGGAATCGAGTGGAATGGAATGGTGATTAATGCAATGCAATGGAATGGGGAGGAATGGATTTGAATGGAATAGAGAGGAATGGAATGGAATGGAAAGGAATGGAATGTAAAGTAATTGAATGGAATGGAATGGAATTCAATGGAATGGTATGATTTTGAGTGGAATGCAAAAGAGAGAAATGGAATGGAATTGAAAGGAATGGAATTAATTGGAGAGGAATAGAATGCAAGGGAATAGGAAGGAGAGGAACGGAATGGAGGGGAAAGGTATAATATGGAATGGAATGGAATTGAATGGAATGGAAAGGAATAGAGAAGAATGGAATGGAGAGGAATGGAATGGAATTGAATGTAACAGAATGGAATGAGAGAATGGAATTGTGGGAAAGGAAAGAAGATCAGTGAGAAGGAATGTATGGGAATAGAGAGGAATAGAATGGAACGGAATTGGAAAGGAGTGGTATAGAATGGTGAGGATGGACTGCGGTGGAGAAGAATGGCATGGAAAGGAAGGGAGAGGAATGGAAAGGAATGGTGAGGAATGGAATGGAATGGAGAGGAAAGGAATGGAATGGAATGGAGAGGAATGGAAAGGAATGGAAAGCAGCAGAATGGAGTGGAATGGAATGGTGAGGAATGGAGTCGAATGGAATCGAGTGGAGTGGAATGGAATGTAGAGGAATTGAATGGAGTGGAATGGAAAGGATAGGAATGGAATGGAATGGAATGGAATGAAGAGGAATGGAAAAGAGTGGAATGGAGAGGAACTGAGTGGATGAAATGGAATGGATTGGAGAGGAATCGAATTGAATGTAAGGGGAGGAATGGAGTTGTATGGAAAGAATAGAAATGGAGTGGAATGGAATGAAATGGAATGGAGAGGCATGGATTTGAGTGGAATGGAATGGAGAGAATTAGAATGGAGAAAATGGAAGGGAATGAAGTGGCATGGAGAGTAATGGAATGGAATGGAATGAAGAGTAATAGAATGGAATGCAATGCAATGGAAAGGAATGCAATAAAAAGAAAAGGAATGGAGAGGACAGGATAAGAATGGAGAGCAATTAAATGGAATGGGGAGGATTGGAATGGAAAGGAATGTAATGGAATTAAGGAACTGGAATTGATGGATTGGAGAAGAGTGGAATGGAATGCAATGGAATAAAGTGGAATAAAATGTAATGCGTGAGAATGGAATGGAACGGAATAGAATGGAATGGAAAGGAATTGAATAGAATTGAAAGGAGATCAATGAAAGAGTATGTAAAGGCATGGAATGGAATGGAATGGAACGGAGAGGAGACAAAACGTATCGAATGGAATGGAGAACAATGGAATGGAATGGAATGGCATGGAATAAAGAGGAATGGAATAGAATGGAATGGAGAAGAATGGAATGGAACGAAATGGCATGGAATGGAATCCCAAGGAATGGAGAGGAATGGAATGGAATGGAATAGAATGGAGAAGAGTGGAATGGAATGGAATGGAGCTTAATGAATTGGAATGGAATAGGAATGGGAATGACTTTGTATGCAATGGAATGTACAGAGAAGAATAAAATGGAATGGAATGGAGAGGAACAATATTGAGTGGAATGTAGAAGCATAGAATGGAATCAAATGGAATGGAGAGGAATGGAATGGAATGGAATAGGAACGAGAGAAATGGAATGGAATGGATTAGAATGAAGAGAAATGAAATGGTGTGGAATGGAGTGGCTTGAAATGGAAAGGAATGGTATAGAATGGATAGGAATGGAATTGAATGGAATGGAGAGGAATAGAATGGTATGGAATGGATTAGCATGGAATGCAGATGAATGGCCTAAAATGGATATAAATGGAATGGAGAGGAATGAAATCGAACGGAATGGAGAAGGAATGAAATGGAGAGCAATGGAATAGATTGGCATTGATAGGAAAGGAATGGAATGGAGAGGAATGGAATGGAAAGAAATTTAATGGAATGGAATGGAATGGAATTCAATGGATAGGAGAAGAATTGAACGGAATGCAAAGGAGAGGAATGGAATTCAGTAGAATGAAATGAAATGGAATGGAGAGGAATGGAATGTAATAGATCGAAATGGAATGGAAAGGAATGGAATGGAATAGAATGGAGATGGATGGAATATAAAGGCTTGCCATGGAATGAAATCGATTGGAATGGAGAAGAATGGAATGAATGGAATGGAATAGAGTGGAATGGAATGCAATGGAATAAGGTGGAATGGTTTGGAATGGAGAGGAATGGAATGGACTGAAGAGGAATGGAATGGAGTGGAATGGAGAGGAATGGAGTGGCATGAAATGGAATGGAATGGAATAGAATGGAGCATAATGGAATTGAATGGAATGACGAGAATTAGAATTTAATGGAATGGATTGGAAAGGAATTGAATGGAATGGAATAGATCCCAAAGGAATGCCAAGGAATGGAAATGAATGGAATAAAATGGATAGAAATGGAATGGGGAGAATAAGAATGGAATGGAATGGAGAAGATATGAATGGAATGGAATGGAGAGGAATGGAAGTGAATGAAATGGAATGGAATGGAAAGGAATAAAATGGAATGGAATGGAGAGGAATGTAATGGAAGTAAAGGAATGGAATGCAGAAGAATGGAAAGGAATCGATTGAAGAGAAATGGAATAGAATGCATTGGAGTGGAATGCAATTCAGAAATGTAATGGAAAGGAATGGGTAGGAATAGGGAGTACACTAGTGGAAGGAGAGGAATGGAATGGAATGCAGAGGAATAGAAAGGAAAGGAATGAAATGGGTTGGAATGGAGTGTAGTGGAATGGAATGGATTCGAGTCGAATGGAATGGTGAGAAATGCAATGGAATGGAATGATTAAGAATGGAATGGAACGGATTGGAATAAAGAGGAATGGAATAGAATGGAATTGGAATGGAGTTATATGGAATGGTGAAGAATGGAATGCAAAGGAGAACAGAATGGAATGGAGTGGGATGGAGAGGAATGGAAAGAAATAGAGAGGAAAAGAATAGAATGGAATGCAAAGGAGAGAAATGCAATGGAGTGGAATGGAATGAAGAACAGTGGAAAGAAATGAGAGGAATAGAATGGAATGGAGAGGAATGGAATGGAAAGAAAGGAATGGAATGAAATTGAATGGGTTGCAGAAGAATGGAATGGAATGCAAAGGAGAGAAATTTAATGAATTTGAATGGAATGCAATGGAATGGAGAGGAATGGAATGGATGGGAATGGAATGGAAATGAATGGAATGGAGTGGAATGGAATGGAATTGAATGGAGATGGATGGAATATAATGGAATGGAATGGAACCAAATGAAGAGCAATGGTATCGAATGGAATGGAGAAGAATGAAATACAACGGAATGGCATGGTATAGAAAGGAAAGGAATTTAGTGGAATGGAATGGAATACAATGGAATGGAATGAAATAGAGTGGAATGTATGGAATGGAACAGAACAGAATGGAATGGAATGGAATTGGAATGGAGCTGTATGGAATGCTGAGTGATGGAATACAGTGGAGAAGAATGGAGTAGAATGGAATGGTTTGGAATGGAGAAGAATGAAATGGCATGGAATAGAATAAAATGGAATGGAACAAAATGGAATGGAGAGGAATGGAATGGAATGGAGAGAAATGGAATGGAATGGAATGGAACAGTGAAGAATGGAATGGAAAGAATGGAATCGAATGGAATGGAGACTAAAGGAATGTAATGGAGAGGAATAGAATGAAATGGAATGCAATGGATTGGAATGGAATGGAATGCAAAGGAGAAGAATGGAATGGAAAGGAGAGAAATGGAATGGAATGAAGAGAAACGGAATGGAGTGGAATGGAGAGGAATGGAGTGGCATGAAAAGGAATGGAATGGTATAGAATGGAGAGGAATTAAATATAATGGAAAGGAGATAAGAATGGAATGAAATAAAATGGAAAGGAATGGAATGAATTGAAATGGAATACAGAGGATTGGAATTCAATGGAATGGAGAAGAATGGAATGTAGTGAAATGGAGTGGAATTCAATGCAGAGGAATGGAATGGAGAGGAATTGGTAGGAATGTAGAGGAATGTAATGGAAAGGAGTGGAATGCAATGGAATGTAGAGGAATGGAATGGAAAGGATTGAAATGGAATGGATTGGAGTGGAATGGTATCGAGTGGAATGGAATGGAGAGTAATTAAATGCAATGGAATGGAGAAAAATGGATTGCTATGGAATGGAAAAGAATGGAAGGGAATGAAACGGAATGGAGAGCAATGGAATTAAATAGAATGGAAAGAATCGAAATGGAATGGAGAGGAATGGAATGGAATGGAGTGGAGAGGAATGGAATGAACTGGAATGGAGAGGAATAGAATGGAATGGAATGCAATGGAGAGGAATGTGATGTAGAGGAATGGAATGGAAAGGAATAGATAGGAATGGAGAGGAATGGAATGGAATGAAGACGAATGGAATGGAAAAGCATGGAATGTATTTGAATGGAATGGAATTGAATGGATTGGAGAAGAAAGGAATGGAATACAATGGATAGGAATGGAATGGAGTGGAGTGGTATGGAATGGAATGGAGAGGAATGAAAAGTAATGGATGGGATTGGAATGGAAAGGAAAGCAATTTAATGGAATACAACGGAGTTGGAAGGAGGAGAATGGATTGGCATGGAATAGAAAGGAATGGAAGCCGGGCTCAAGGGTCAGCCTCTAATCCCGCGCCTCTTGGAGCCTGAGGTGAGGGATTGCCTGAGCCCACGGGTTTGAGACCCACCTGGGCAGCGAGACCTCATCTCTACAATGACTCAAAAAAATCAGTCAGGGGTGGTAACGCATGCCTGTCATTCCGGCTACTTGGAAGACTGAGGTGGAAGGATCGATGGAGTCCAGCAGGTGGAGGCTGTGGTGGCCGGGAGAGGCCAGTGCACTCCAGTCTGAGTGACAGAGTGAGACTCCATCTCAAAAAAAAAAAAGAATGGAAACGAAGGCATGGAATGGAATCGAATGTAATGGAGAGGAATGGAATGGAATGGAATGAAATGGAGAGCAATGGAAAGGAATGGAACAGAATGGAAAGGAATGGAATAGGAATGGAGTTGTATGGAATGGTGAGGAATGGAATGAATGGAATGGAATGGAATGGAATCGAATGGAATGGAATGGAATCGAGTGGAATGGCATGGTGATTAATGCAATGGAATAGAATGTGGAGGAAGGGAATGAAATGGAATAGAGAGAAATGGAATGAATGGAAAGGAATGGAATGTAGAGTAATGAAATAGAATGGAATGGAATTCAATGGAATGGTATGAAATGTAATGGAATGCAAAAGAGAGAAATGGAATGGAATTAGAAGGAATGGAATTAATTGGAGAGGAATAAAATGCAATGGAATGGGAAGGAGAGGAATGGAATGGAGGCGAAAAGGTGTAAGATAGAATGGAATGGAATTGAATGGAATGGAAAGAAATAGAGAAGAATGGAATGGAGAGGAATGGAATGGAATTGAATGTAACAGAATGGAATGGAGAGAAATGAAATGGTTGGAAAGGAAAGGAGATCAGTGAAAAGGAATGTATGGGAATACAGAGGAATGGAATGGAATGGAATTGCAAAGGTGTGGTATAGAATGGTGAGGAATGGACTGCAATGGAGACGTATGGCATGGAAACGAAAGGAGAGGAATGGAAAGGAATGGTGATGAATGGAATGGAATGGAGAGAAAAGGAATGGAATGGAATGAAATGGCGAGGAATGGAAAGCAACAGAATGGAGTGGAATGGATTGGTGACGAATGGAATGGAATGGAATGGAGTGGAATGGAATGGAATGTAGAGGAATTGAATGGAGTGGAATGGAAAAGATAGGAATGGAATGGAATGAAGAGGAATGAAAAGGAGTGGAATTGAGAGGAACTGAGTGGATGAAATGGAATGGATTGGAGAGGAATGGAATTGAATGTAATGGGAGGAATGGAGTGGTATGTAAAGAGTAGAAATGGAGTGGAATGGAATGAAATGGAATGGAGAGGCATGGATTTGAGTGGAATGGAATGGAGAGAATTGGAATGGAGAGGAATGGAATGGAATGAAGTGGAATGGAAAGTAATGGAATGGAACGAAGAGTAATAGAATGGAATGCAATGCAATGGAGAGGAATGCAATAAAAAGGAAAGGAATGGAGAGGACAGGATAGGAATTGAGAGCAATTAAATGGAATGGGGAGGAATGGAATGGAAAGGAATGTAATGGAATAGAATGAAATGGAATTGATGGATTGGAGAATAATGGAATGGAATGCAATGGAGAGGAATTGAATGGAGAGGAATGGAATGCAATGGAATAAAGTGGAATAAAATGTAATGGAGGAGAATAGAATGGAATGGAATAGAATGGAATGGAAAGGAAAGGAATGGAATGGAAAGCAGATCGATGAAATAGTATGAAAAGGCATGGAATGGAATGGAAAGGAACGGAGTGGAGAGGAAAGGTATCGAATGGAATGGAACAGAATTGCATGGAATGGAGAGGAATGGAATATAATGGAATGGAGAAGAATGGAATGGAACGGAAAGGCATGGAATGGAATCCAAAGGAATGGAGAGGAATGGAATGGAATGGAATAGAATGGAGAGGAATGGAGTGGATTGGAATGGAATGGAGTGGAGTGGAATTAAATGGAATGGAATTGGAATGTGAATGGAGTTGTATGGAATGATGATGAATGGAATATATAGAGAAGAATAATATGGAATGGAATGAAAAGGAACGATATTGAGTGGAATGGAAAAGTATAGAATGGAACCAAGCGGAATGTAGAGGAATGGAATGGAATGGAATGGGAATGAGAGAAATGGAATGGAATGGAATAGATTGAAGAGGAATGAAACGGGGTGGAATGGAGTGGCTTGAAATGGAATGGAATAGTATAGAATGGATAGGAATGGAATTGAATAGAATGGAGAGGAATAGAATGGATTGGAATGGATTAGCATGGAAAGCAGATTAATGAATAAAATGGAATATAAATGGAATGCAGAGGAATGGAATGGAACGTAATGGAGAAGAATGAAATGGAGAACAATGGAATGGATAGGCATGGATAGGAAATGAATGGAATGGAGAGGAATGGAATGGAAAGAAATTTAATGTAATTGAATGGAATGGAATTGAATGGATGTGAGAAGAATGGAATGGAATGCAATGTAGATAAATGGCATTCAGTAGAATGAAATGGATAGGAATGGAGAGGAATGGAATGTTATAGATGGGAATGGAATGGAAAGGAAAGGAAGGGAATGGAATAGAATGGAGATGGATGGAATATAAAGGCTTGCCAGGAAATGGAATCGATTGGAATGGAGAGGAATGGAATGAATGGAATGAAATGGAGTCGAATGGAATGGAATGGAATGAGGTACAATGGTTTGGAATGGAGAGGAGTGGAATGGAATAAAGAGGAATGGAATGGAGTGGAATGGAGAGGAATGGAGATGCATGAAATGGAATGGAATGGAATAGAATGGAGCGCAATGGAATTGAATGGAATGGCGAGAATTAGAATTTAATGGAATGGATTGGAAAGAAATGTAAGGGAATGAAATAGATGCCAGAGGAATGTCAAGGAATGGAAATGAATGGAATACAATGGATAGAAATGGAATGGGAAGAATAAGAATTGAATAGAATGGAGAAGAAAGGAATGGAATGGAAAGGAGAGGAATGGAAGTGAAGGAAATGGTTTGGAATGGAAAGGAATGAAATGGAATGGAATGGAGAGGAACGGAATGAAAGTAATGGAATGGAATGCAGAGGAATGGAGAGGAATGGAATGGAATCGATTGGAGAGAAATGGAATGGAATGCATTGGAGAGGAATGCAATTGAGAAATGGAATGGACAGGAATGGGTAGGAATAGAGAGGACTCTAATGGAAGGAGAAGAATGGAATGGAATGGAGAGGAATAGAAAGGAAAGGAATGGAATGGATTGGAATGGAGTGTAGTGGAATGGAATGGAATGGAGTGGAATGGAATGGTGAGAAATGCAATGGAATGGAATGATGAGGAATGGAATGGAATGGATTGGAATAAAGTGGAATGGAACAGAATGGAATTGGAAAGGAGTTGTATGGAATGGTGAAGAATGGAATGCAAAGGAGAAGAACAGAATGGAATGGAATGGGATGGAGAGGAAGGGTATGGAGCAGAGTGGAATAGAATGGAATGGATAAAAATGGAATGGAGAGGAATGGAATGAAATAGTGAGGAATAGAATGGAATGGAATGCAAAGGAGAGAAATGCAATGGAGTGGAATGGAATGAAGAGCAATGGAAAGGAATGAGACGAATAGAATGTAATGGAGAGGAATGGAATGGAAAAGAATGGAATGGAATGAAATTGAATGGGTTGCAAAAGAATGGACTAGAACGCAATGGAGAGGAATTTAATGAATTGAAATGTAATGCAGTAATATGGAAAGGAATGGAATGGAATTGATGGGAATGGAACGGAAATGAATGGAGTGGAGTGGAATGGAATGGAATAGAACGGAGATGAATGGAATATAATGGAGTGGCTTGGAATGGAATGGAACCAAATGGAGAGGAATGGTATCGAATGGAATGCAGAAGAATGGGATAGAATGGAATGGCATGGAATAGAATGGAAAGGAATGGAGAGGAATGGAATGGAATAGAATGGAATGGAATGAAATGGAAAAGAATGTAATGTAATGGAATAGAATGGAATGGAATGGAAGGAATTGGAATGGAGTTGTATTGAATGGTGAGGGATGGAATACAGTGGAAAAGAGTGGAGTGGAATGGAATGGTTTGGAATGGAGAGGAATGAAATGGCATGGAATAGAATAAAATGAAATGGAGAGGAATAAAATGGAATGGAGAGGAATGGAATGGAAAGGAATGGAACAGTGAAGAATGGAATGGAAAGAATAGAATCAAATTGAATGGAGAGTAATGTAATGGAGTGGGAAGGAATGGAGAGGAATGGAATGAAATGGAATGTAATGGATTGGAATGGAATGGAATGGATTGCAAAGGAGAAGAATGGAATGGAAAGGAGAGAAATGGAATGGAATGGTATGGAATGAAGAGAATCGGAATGGAGTGGAATGGAGAGGAATGGAGTGGCATGAAAAGGAATGGAATGGTATAGAATGGAGAGGAATGAATGGAATGAATACTAATGGAATGAATGGAATGAATAATGGAATGGAGAGAAATAGAATGGAATGAAATGAAATGGAAAGTAATGGAACGGATTGAAATGGAATGTAGAGGAATGGAATTCAATGGAATGGAGAAGAATGGAATGGAATGAAATGGAGAGGAATTCAATGCAGAGGAATTGAATGGAGAGGACTTGGTAGGAATGGAGAGGAATTTAATGTAAAGGAGTGGAAAGGAATGGAATGTAGAGGAATGCATAGGATAGGATTGAAATTGAATGTATTGGAATGGAATGGTATCGAGTGGAATGGAATGGTTAGTAATTATATGCAATGGAATGGAGAAAAATGGATTGCTATGGAATGGAAAAGAATGGAATGAAATTAAATGGAGAGCAATGGAATTAAATGGAATGGAAAGAAGCGAAAAGGAATTGAGAGGAATGGAATGGAGAGGAATGGAATGAACTGGAATGGAGAGGAATAGAATGGAAAGGAATGCAACGGGGTGGAACAAATGGAGAGGAATGGAATGGAAAGGAATGGATAGGAATGGAGAGGAATGGAATGGATGGAGACGAATGGAATGGAAAGGAAAGGAATGGAATTGAATGGATTGGAGAAGAAAGGAATGGAATGAATTGGAGAGGAATGGAATGGAGTGGAGTGGTATGGAATGGAATGGAGAGTATTGGAATGGAATGGATGGGATTGGAATGGAAAGGAATGAAATTTAATGGAATAAAACGGAGTTGGATGGAAGAGAATGGAAAGGCATGGAATAGAAAGGAATGGAAGCCAGGCTCGGTGGCTCAGTCTCTAATCCCATGCATTTGGGAGCCTGAGGTGAGTGAATTGCCTGAGCCTGGGGGATCGAGAATGGCCTGGGAGTGAGACCTCATCTCTATAATAAATGAAAAAGTAAGCTGGGCATGGTAGCGCATGCCTTTAATTCCAGCTACTTGGAAGGCTGAGGTGGAAGAATCTCCAGAGCCCAGTAGGTCGAGAGTGCAGTTGCTGGGTTAGGCCATTACACCTCAGTCTGGGCGACCGAGTGAGACTCCAACTCAAAAACAACAACAAAAAGAGAAATGAATGCAATGGAATGGAGTAGAGAGGAAAGGTAACGAACGGCATGTACAGGAATGGAATGGAATGGAATAGAGTGGAATAAAGTGGAGAGGAATGGAATGGATTAGACTGGAAAGGAAGACAAGGAATGGAATCGAATGGAATGGAGAGGAGTGGAATTGAATGGAATGAAATGGATAGAAAGGGAAAGGAATAGAATGGAATGGAAAGGAATGGAATGTAATAGAATAGGAATGGATTTGAAAGGAATGGAGAGGAATGGAATGCAATGGAGAAGAATGGAATGGAATGAAGAGGAATGGAATCGATTAGAATGGAAAGGAAAAACCGGGCTCGGTTGCTCAGCCTGTAATCCCACGCCTTTTGGATGCTGAGTTGAGCAGATTGCCTCAGCTCACGGGTTCGAGACCCGCGTGGGCAGTGAGACCTCATCTCTACAATGAATCAAAAAATCAGCCGTGCATGGTAGCACAAGCCTGTAATTCCAGCTACTTGGAAGGCTGAGGCAGAAGGATCGCCGGAGCCAAACAAGTCGAGACTGCGGTGGCCGGGAGCGGCCACTGCACTCCAGTCTGGGCGACAGAGTGAGACTCGAACTCAAAAAAAAAAAAAAAGAAAAGAATGGAAGCAAGGCACGGAGTGGAATCGAATGGAATGGAGAGGAATTGAATGGAATGGAATTAAATGGAGAGCAATGTAAAGGACTGGACTGGAATGGGATGGAATAGGAATGGAGTCATTTGGAATGGTGAGGAATGGAATGCAATGGAGAAGAATGGAATGGATAGGAATGGAATTGAATGGAATGGAGAGGAATAGAATGGAATGGAATGGATTAGCATGGAATGCCAAGGAATGGAATAAAATGGATATAAAAGGAATGGAGAGGAATGGAATCGAACGGAATGGAGAAGAATGGAATGGAATAATATGGAGAGCAATGGAATGGATTGGCATGGATAGGAAAGGAATGGAATTGGGAGGAATGGAATGGATAGAAATTTAATGTAATGGAATGGAATGGAATTGAATTAATTGGAAAAGAATGGAATGGAATGCAATGGAGAGGAATGGAATTCAGTAGAATGAAATGGAACGGAATGTAATGTAATAGATGGGCATGGAATGGAAAGGAATGGAATGGAAAGGAATAGAATAGAGATGGATGGAATATAAAGGCTTGCCATGGAATGGAATCGATTGGAATGGAGAGGAATAGAATGAATAGAATGGAATAGAGTGGAATGGAATGGAATGGAATGAGGTGGAATGGGTTGGAATGGAGAGGAATGGAATGGAATGAAGAGGATTGGAATGGAGCGAAATATACATGAATGCAGTAGCATGAAATGTAATGGAATGGAAAAAATGGAGCACGTTGGAATTGAAAGGAATGGTGAGTATAGAGTTTAATGGAATGGATTGGAAAGGAATGAAATGGAATGGAATAGATGCAAATGGAATGCCAAGGAATGGAATTGAATGGAATGGAATGCAATGGAGAGGTATTGAATATAGAGGAATGGAATGCAATGGAATAAACTGGAATAAAATGTAATGGATGAGAATGGAATGGAATAGAATGGAATAGAAAAAATGGAATTGGAATGGAGTTGTATGGAATGGTGAGGTTTGGAATACAGTGGAGAAGAATGGAGTGGAATGGAATGGTTTGAAATGGAGAGGAATGAAATGGCATGGAATAGAATAAAATGGAATGGAACAAAATGGAATGGAGAGGAATGGAATGGAGAGGAATGGAATGGAATGGAAAGGAACAGTGAAGAATGGAATGGAAAGAATGACATCGAATTGAATGGAGAGTAATGGAATGGAATGGAATGGAGAGGAGAGGAATGGAATGAAATGGAATGCAATGGATTGGAATGGAATGGAATGCAAAGGAGAAGAATGCAATGGATTGGAATGGAATGGAATGGAATGGAATGAAGAGAAACGGAATGGAGTGGAATGGAGAGGAATGGAGTGGCATGAAAAGGAATGGAATGGTATAGAATGGAGAGGAATGAAACATAACGGAATGGAGAGAAATAGAATGGAAGGAAATGAAATGGAAAGGAATGGAATGGATTGAAATGGAATGCAGAGGAATGGAATTCAATGGAATGGAATGGAAAGAAAGGGAGAGAAAGGAAAAGGAATAGAATGGAATGGAAAGGAATGGAATAGAATAGAATAGGAATGGAGTTGAATGGAATGGTGAGGAATGGAATGCAATGGAGAATGGAATGGAATGGAATGAAACGGAGAGGAATGGAATGGATTGGAATGGAAAGGAAGAGCCGGGCTCAGTTGCACAGCCTGTAAGCTCACATCTTTGGGAGCCTGAGATGAGAGGATTGCCTGAACCCGCGGGTTCAAGACCCGCCTGGGCAGCGAGACCACATCTCTACAATGAATCAAAAAAATCAGCATGGCGTGGTAGCGCATGACTGTAATTCTGGCTACTTGGAAGGCTGAGGTGGAAGGATCGCCGGAGCGAAACAGGTTGAGGCAGCGTTGGCCGGGGGCGGCCACTGCACTCCATCTGGGCAACAGAGTGAGACTCCAATTTAAAAAAAACAAAAAAAATAATGGAAAGGAAGGCACGGAATGAAATTGAAAGGAATGGAGAGGAATGAAATGGAAAGGAATGAAATAGAGAGCAATGGACCGGAATGGAACAGAATGGAATGGAATGGAATAGGAATGGAGTTGTATGGAATTGTGAGGAATGTAATGCAATGGAGAAGAATGGAATAGAATGGAATGGAATATAGTGGAAGGGAATGGAATCAAGTTGAATGGAATGGTGTTTAGTGCAATAGAATGGAATGGGGAGGAATGTAATGGAATGGAATAGAGAGAAATGGAATGGAATGGAATGTAGAGTAATGCAATGGAATGGAATGTAATTCAATGGAATGGTATGAAATGGAATGGAATGTGAAAGAGAGAAATGAACTGGAATAGAAAGGAATGGATTTAATTGGAGAGGAATAGAATGCAATGGAATGGGAAGGAAAGGAATGGAATGGACGGGAAAGGAATAAGACGGAATGGAATGGAATTGAATGAAATGGAAAGGAAGAGAGAAGAATGGAAGGGAGAGGAATGGAATGAAATTGAATGTAACAGAATGGAATGAGGAGAAATGGAATGGATGGAAAGAAGAGGAGATCAGTGAAAAGGAATGTATGGGAATAAAGAGGAATGGAATGGAATGGAATTGGAAAGGAGTCGTATAGAATGGTGAGGAGTGGACTGCGATGGAGAAGAATGGCATGGAAAGGAATGGAAAAGAATGGAAAGGAATGGTGAGGAATGGAATGGAATGGAGACCAAAGGAATGGAATGGAATGGAATGGAGAGGAATGGAAAGGAATGGAAAGGAACAGAATGGAATGGAATGGATTGGTGAGGAATGGAGTGGAATGGAATCGAGTGGAATGGAATGGAATGTAGAGGAAATGAATGGAGTGGAATGGAAAGGATAGGAATGGAATGAAATGGAATGGAATGAAGAGGAATGGAAAGGAGTAGAATGGAGAGGAATTGAGTGGATGAAATTGAAGTGACTTAGAGGAATGGAAATGAATGTAAGGGGAGGAATGGAGTGGAATGGAAAGAATGGAAATGGAGTGGAATGGAATGAAATGAAATCGAGAGGCATTGATTTGAGTGGAATGGAATGGAGAGAATTGGAATGGAGAGGAATGGAATGGAATGGAATGCAGTGGAATGGAGAGTAATGGAATGGAATAGAATGGAGAGTAATAGAATGCAATGCAATGCAATGGAGAGAAATGCAATAAAGAGGAAAGGAATGGAATGAAGAGGAATGGAATGGAGCAAAATTGAGATGAATGGAGTCGCATGAAATGGAATGGAATGGAACAGAATGGAGCGCAATGGAATTTAAAGGAATGGTGAATATTAGAATTTAATGGAATGGTTGAAAAGGAATGAAATGGAATGGAATAGATGCAAATGGAATGCCAAGGAATGGAATTTAATGGAATAGAATGGATAGGAATGGAATGGGGAGGATAAGAATGGAATGGAATGGAGAAAAAAGGAATGGAATGGAATGGAGAGGAATGGAAGTGATTGGAATGGAATGAAATGGAAAGTAATGAAATAGAATGGAATGGAGAGAAATGGTATGGAAGTAATGGAATAGAATGCAGAGGAATGGAAAGGAATGGAATCAAATCAATTGGAGAGAAATGGAATGGAATGCATTAAGGAGGAACGCAATTGAGAAATGGAATTGAAAGGAATGGATAGAAATGGAATGGTGAGGATAAGAATTGAATGGAATGGAGAAGAAGGGAATGGAATGAAATGAGAGGAATGGAAGTGAATGAAATGGAATGGAATGGAAAGGAATGAAATGGAATGGAATGGAGAGGAATGGAATGGAATGGATGGGATTGGAATAGAAATGAAAGGAGTGGAGTGGAATGGAATGGAATAGAACAGAGATGGATGGAATATAATGGAACGGCATGGAATGGAATGGAAATAATGGAACAAAACGGAGAGGAATGGTATTAAATGGAATGGAGAAGAATGGAATAGAACGGAATGGCATGGAATGGAATCCAAAGGAATGGAGAGAAATGTAATACAATGGAATGGAATGGAATGGAATGGAGAGGAATTGAATGGAGTGGGACGGAACGGAATGGAGTGGAATGAAATGGAACGGAATTGGAATGGGAATGGAGTCGTATGGAGTGGTGATGAATGGAATGTACAGAGAAGAATAAAGTGGAATGGAATGAAGAGGAACGGAATTGAGTGGAATGAAAAGTATAGAGAGGAATGGAATGAAATGGAATGCAATGGATTGGAATGGAATGTTAAGAAGAAGAGTTGAATGGAAACGAGAGAAATGAAATGGAATGGAATGGAATGAAGAGAAACGGAACGGAATGGAATGGAACGGTGAAGTATGGAATGGAAAGAATGGAATCGAATTGAATGGAGAGTAATGGAATGGAGTGGAATGGAATGGAGAGGAATGGAATGAAATGGAATGCAAAGGATTGGAATGGAATGGAATGCTAAGGAGAAGAGTGGAATGGAAATGAGAGAAATGAAATGGAATAGAATGGAATGAAGAGAAACGGAATGGAGTGGAATAGAGAGGAATGGAGTGGCATGAAAAGGAATGGAATGGAATGGAATGGAGAGGAATGGAAGGAATGGAAAGGAACAGAATGGAGTGGAATGGATTGGTGAGGAATGGAGTAGAATGGAATCGAGTGGAATAGAATGGAATATATTGAAATTGAATGGAGTGGAATGGAAAGGATAGGAATGGAATGGAATGGAATGGAAGGGAAGGGAATGAAGAGGAATGGAAAGGAGTGGAATGGAGAGGAATTGAGTGGATGACATTGAATGGATTGGAGAGGAATGGAATTGAATGTAAGGGGAGGAATGGAGTGGTATGGAAAGAATAGAAATGGAGTGTAATGGAATGAAATGAAATTGAGAGGCATGGATTTGAGTGGAATGGAATGGAGAGAATTGGAATGGAGAAGAATGGAATGGAATGGAATGAAGTGGATTGGAAAAGAATGGAATGAAACGGAATGGCATGGAATGTAGAGGAATGGAATTGAATGGAATGGAGAAGAATGGAATGGATCGGAATGGCATGGAATGGAATCCAAAGGAATGGAGAGAAATGTAATACAATGGAATGGAACAGAATGGAATGGGGAGGAATTGAATGGAGTGGAATGGAACTGAATGGAGCAGAATGAAATGGAATGGAATTGGATTGGGAATGGAGTTGTATGGAATGGTGATGAATGGAATGTATAGAGAAGAATAAAATGGAATGGAATGGAGAGGAACGGAATTGAGTGCAACGGAAAAGTATAGAATGGAGTCAAATGGAATGGAGAGGAATGGAATGGAATGGAATGGGAACGAGAGAAATGGAATGGAATGGAATAGAATAAAGAGGAATGATATGGTGTGGAATGGAGGGGCTTGAAATGGAATGGAATGGTATAGAATGGATAGGAATGGAATTGAATGGAATGGAGAGGAATAGAATGGAATGGAATGGATTAGCATGGAATGCAGAGGAATGGAATAAAATGGATATAAATGGAATGGAGAGGAATGGAATCGAAAGGAATGGAGAAGAATGGAATGGAATGAAATGGAGAGCAATGGAATGGATTCACATGGATAGGAAAGGAATGAAATGGAGAGGAATGGAATGGAAAGAAATTTAATGTAATTGAATGGAATGTAATTGATTGGATTGGAGAAGAGTGGAATGGAATGCAATGAAGAGGAACGGAATTCAGTAGAATGAAATAGAGTGGATAGGAGAGGAATGGAATGTAATAGATGGGGGAATGGATTGGAAAGGAATGGAATAGAATGGAGATGGATGGAATATAAAGGTTTGTCATGGAATGGAATCGATTGTAAAGGAGAGGAATGGAATGAATGGAATGGAATAGAGTGAAATGGAATGGAATGGAATGAGGTGGAGTGGTTTGGAATGGAGAGCAATGGAATGGAATGAAGAGGAATGGAATGGAGTGGAATGGAGAGGAATGGAGTGGCTCAAATTGAATGTAATGGAGTTCAAAGGAATTGAGTGGAATGGCGAGTATTAGAATTTAATGGAATGGATTGGAAAGGAATGGAATGGAATAGAATAGATGCAAATGGAATGCCAAGGAATGGAATTGAATGGAATAGAATGGATAGAAATGGAATGGGGAGGATAAGAATGGAATGGAATGGAGAAGAAAGGAATGTAATAGAATGGAGAGAAATGGAAGTGAATGAAATGGAATGGAATGCAAAGGAATGAAATGTAATGGAATGGAAGTAATGGAATGGAATGCAGAGGAATGGAAAGGAATGCAATGGAATTGATTGGAGAGAAATAGAATGGAATTCATTGAGGATGAATGCAATTGAGAAATGGAATGAAAAGGAATGGGTAGCAATAGAGAGTACTCGAATGGAGAGTAATGGAATTGAATGGAATGGAGAGTAATAGAATGGAATGCAATGCAATGGAAAGGAATGCAATTAAGAGGACAGGAATGGAGAGGACAGGATAGGAATGTAGAGCAATTAAATGGAATGGGGAGGAATGGAATGGAAAGGAATGTAATGGAATAGAATGAAATGGAATTGATGGATTGGCAAAGAATGGAATGGAATGCAATGGAGACGAATTGAATGGAGGTGAATGGAATACAATGAAATAAACTGGAATAAAATGTAATGGATGAGAATGGAATGGAATGGAATAGAATGGAATGGAAAGAAATGGAATCGGAGTGGAGTTGTATGGAATGGTGAGATTTGGAATACAATGGAGAAGAATGGAGTGGAATGGAATGGGTTGGAATGGAGAGGAATGAAATGGCATGGAATAGAATAAAATGGAATGGAACAAAATAAAATGGAGAGGAATGGAATGGAGAGGAATGGATTGGAATGGAATGGAAAGGAACACTGAAGAATGGAATGGAAAGAATGGAATCGAATTGAATGGATAGTAATGGATTGAAATGGAATGGAACATTGAAGAATGGAATGGAAAAATGGAATCGAATGAATGGAGAGTAATGGAATGGAGTGGAATGGAATGGAGAGGAATGGAAGGAAATGGAATGCAATGGATTGGAATGGAATGGAATGCAAAGGAGAAGAATGGAATGGAAAGGAGAGAATGGAATGGAATGGAATGAAGAGAGACGGAATAGAGTGGAATGGAGAGGAATGGAGTGACATGAAAAGGAATGGAATGCTATAGAATGGAGAGGAATGAAATATAATGGAATGTAGAGAAATAGAATGGAAGGATATGAAATGGAAAGGAATGGAATGGATTGAAATGGAATGCAGAGAATGGAATTCAATGGAATGGAGAAGAATGGAAAGGAATGGAATGAAATGGAGAGAAAGTGAAAGGAATAGAATGGAATGGAAAGGAATGGAATGGAATGGAATAGAATAGGAATGGAGTTGAATGGAATGGTGAGGAACGGAATGCAACGGAGAAGAATGGAATGGAATGGAATGAAATGGAGAGGAATGGAATGGATTGGAATGGAAAGGAAGAGCCTGGCTCGGTTGCACAGCCTGTAACCCCGCATCTTTGGGAGGCTGAGATGAGCGGATTGCCTGAACCCATGGGTCCGAGACCCGCCTAGGCAGCGAGACCTCATCTCTACAATGATTCAAAAAAAATCAGCAGGGCGTGGTAGCGCACGACTGCAATTCTGGCTACTTGGAAGGCTGAGGCAGAAGTATCGCCGGAGCGAAACAGCCTGAGGCTGTGGTGGTCGGGAGCGGCCACTGCACTCCAGTCTGGGCAACAGAGTGAGACTCCAACTCAAAAAAAAAAAATGGAAAGGAAGGCACGGAAAGGAATTGAAAGGAATGGAGAGGAAAGGAATGGAAAGGAATGAAATAGAGAGCAATGGACAGGAATGGAACAGAATGGAATGGAATGGAATAGGAATGGAGTTGTATGGAATGGTGAGGAATGTAATGCAATGGAGAAGAATGGAATGGAATGGAATGGAATCGAGTTGAATGGAATGGTGATTAATGCAATGGAATGGAATGGGGAGGAATGGAATGGAATGGAATAGAGAAAAAAGGAATGGAATGGAATGTAGAGTAATGCAATGGAACGGAATGTAATTCAATGGAATGGTATGAAATGGAATGGAATGCAAAAGAGAGAAATGGAATGGAATTAAAAGGAATGGAATTATTTGGAGAGGAATAGAGTGCAATGGAATGGGAGAGAGAGGAATGGAATGGAGGGGAAATGAATAAGATGGAATGGAATGGAATGGAATGGAATGTAAAGGAAGAGAGAAGAATGGAACGGAAGGGAATGGAATGGAATTGAATGTAACAGAATGGAAGGGAGAGAAATGGAATGGATGGAAAGAAAAGGAGATCAGTGAAAAGGAATATGTGGGAATAAAGAGGATGGAATGGAATGAAATTGGAAAGGAGTGGTATAGAATGGTGAGGAATGGACTGCGATGGAGAAGAATGGCATGGAAAGGAATGGAGAGGAATGGAAAGGAATGGTGAGGAACGGAATGGAATGGAGAGGAATCGAATGGAACGGAATGGAGAGGAACGGAAAGGAATGGAAAGGAACAGAAAAGAGTGGAATGGATTGGTGAGGAATGGAATGGAATGGAATTGAGTGGAATGGAATGGAATGTAGAGGAATTGAATGGAGTGGAATGGAAAGGATAGGATGGAATGGAATGAAATGGAATGAAGAAGAATGGAAAGGAGTGGAATGGAGAGGAATTGAGTGGATTAAATTGAATGGACTTAGAGGAATGGAATTGAATGTAAGGGGAGGAATGGAGTGGTATGGATAAAATAGAAATGGAGTGGAATGGAATGAAATGAAATCGAGAGGGATAGATTTGAGTGGAATGGAATGGAGAGAATTGGAATGGAGAGGAATGGAATGGAATGGAATTAAGTGGAATGGAGAATAATGGAATGGAATGGAGAGGAATGGAATGGAATGGAATTAAGTGGAATGGAGAATAATGGAATGGAATGGAGAGTAATAGAATGGAATGCAATGCATTGGAGAGGAATGAAATAAAGAGGAAAGGAATGGAGAGGACAGGATAGGATGGAGAGCAATTAAATGGAATGAGGAGGAATGGAATGGAAAGGAATGTAATGGAATTGGTCGATTGGAGAAGAATGCATGGAATGCAATGGAGGGGAATAGAATACAATGGAATAAAGTGGAATAAAATGTAATGGATGAGAATGGAATGGAATGGAATAGAATGGAATGGAAAGGAATGGAATGGAATAGAAAGGAGATCAATGAAATAGTATGTTAAGGCATGGAATGGAATGAATTGGAACGGAGTGGAGAGGAAAGGTATCGAATGGATTGGAGAAGATTGGAATGGAATGGAATGGCAGGGAATGGAGAGGAATGGAGTAGAATGGAATGGAGAAGAATTGAATGGAATGGAATGGCATGGCATGGAATCCAAAGGAATGGAGAGGAATAGAACAGAATGGAATGAAATGGAATAGAATGGAGAGGAATGGAATGGAGTGGAATGGAAGTGAATGGAGCGGAATGAAATGGAATGGAATTGGAATGGGAAGGGAGTTGTATGGAATGGTGATGAAAGGAATGTACAGAGAAGAATAAAATGGAATGGAATGGAGAGAAAAGATAATGAGTGGTATGGAATAGTATAGAATGGAATCAAATGGAATGGTGAGGAATGGAATGGAATGGAATGGGAACAAGAGAAATGGAATGGAATAGAATGAAGAGGAATGAAATGGGGTGGAGTGGTATTGAACTGAATGTAGAGGAATGGAATGGAATGGATTGGATTGGAATGGAAAGGAATGAAATATAATGGAATACAACGGAGATGGATGGAAGAGAATGGAATGGCACGGAATAGAAAGGAATGGAAGTCAGGCTCGGTGGCTCAGCCTCTAATCCCGTGCCTTTGGGAGCCCAAGGTGAGTGGATTGCCTGAGCCCGCGGGTTCGAGATTGGCCTGAGCAGTGAGACCTCATTTCTACAATAAATCAAAATGTCAGCTGGGCATGGTAGCGCATGCCTGTAATTCCAGCTACTTGGAAGGCTGAGGCGGAAGGATCTCCGGAGTCCAGCAGGTCGAGATGCAGTTGCTGGGGTAGGCCACTGCACTCCAGTCTGGGCCACAGAGTGAGACTCCAACTGAACAACAACAACAAAAAATGAATGCAATGGAATGGAGTAGAGAGGAAAGGTATTGAATGGCATGGACAGGAATGTAATGGAATGGAATAGAGGGAAAAGGAGTGCAGAGGAGTGGAATGGATTTGAATGGAAAGGAAGGCAAGGAATGGAATCAAATGAAATGGAGAGGAGTGGAATGAAATGGAATGAAATGGAGAGAAAGGGAAATGAATAGAATGGAATGGAAAGGAATGGAATGGAATAGAATAGGAATGGAGTTGAATGGAATGGTGAGGAATGGAATGCAATAGAAAAGAATGGAATGGTATGGAATGGAATGGAATGAAATGGAGAGGAATGGAATGGATTAGAAAGGAAAGGAAGAGCCAGGCTCGGTTGCTCAGCCTGTAATCCTGCGCCTATGGGAGGCTAAAGTGAGCGGATTGCCTGAGCCAGCCAGTTCGAGACCCGCCTGTGCAGCGAGACCTCATCACTACAATGAATCTAAAAAATCAGCCGGGTGTGGTAGCGCACGCCTATAATTTCGGCTACTTGGAAGGCTGAGGAGGAAGTATCGCCGGAGCCAAACAGGTCGAGGCTGCGGTGGCCAGGACCACCAACTGCACTTCAGTCTGGGCGACAGAGTGAGACTCCAACACACAAAAAAGAAAAAGAATGGAATGGAAGGCACAGAATTAAATCGAATGGAATGGAGAGGAATGGAATGGAATGGAATGAAATAGAGAGCAGTGGAAAGGAATGGAGAGGAATGGAACAGGAATGGAATTGTATGGAATGGTGAGGAATGTAATGTAATGGAGAATAATGGAATGGAATGGAATGAATTCAGTGGAATGGAATGTTGATTAATCCAATGGAATGGAATGGGGACAATGAAATGGAATGGAATAGAGAGAAATGGAATGGAATGGAAAGAAATGGGATGTAGAGTAATGGAATAGACTGGAATGGAATTCAATGGAATGGTATGAAATTGAATGGAATGCAAAAGAGAGAAATGGAATGGAATTGAAAGGAATGGAATTAATTGGAGAGGAATAGAATGCAGAATAAATGGAACATAATGTAGTGGAGAGGAATGGAATAGAAAGGAATGTAGCGAAGTAGAATTGAATGGAATGGAAAGGAAACTAATGGAATGGAATGGAATGGAATTGAATCGAATGTAGTGGAATGGAATGGAATGTAGCAGAATGGATTGGAATGGAATGGAATGTAGCAGAATGGAATGGAATGGATAGAAGCGGATTATGATGGAATGGATTTGAATGGAATGCAGTGGAATGGAATAGAATCGAGAGGAATGGAATGGAATGGTATGTAGCGGAATGGAATGGATGGGAATGGTATGTAGCAGAATGGAATGGAATGGAATGTAGCAAAATGGAGTGGAATGAAATGGAATGGAAAGTAGAGGAATGGAATGGAATGAAATGGTATGTAGCGCAATGGAATGGAATGGAATGGAATGGTTTGGAATGGAATGTAGCCTAATGGAATGGTAAGGAATGTAGCGGAAAGGAATAGAATTGAATGGAATGGAATCGAATGGAATGGGATGGAATGTAGCAAAATGGAATGGAATATAAGATATGTACCGGAATGGCATGGAATGGAAAGGGACGGAATGTAGTGGAATGGAATGGAATGGAATAGAATGTAGTGGAATGGAATGGAAAGGAATGGAGCAGAATGTAACGGAATTGAATGGAATGGAATGCTGCGGAATGGAATGCATTGGAATGGAACGGAATGGAGCAGAATGGAATGGAATGGAGTGGAATGGAAGGGAATGGAATGTAGCAGAATTAAGTGGAATGGAATTTAGCGGAGTGGAATGGAATGGAGTGGAAAGGAATGGAATGGAGTGGAATGCAATGGAGTGGAATGTAGCAGAATGGAATGGAATGCAATGGAATGGAGACTAATGGAATGGAATGGAATGGAATGGATTGAAATAGAGCAGACTGCAGTGGAAAGGAATGAAATGGAATGGAATGCACTGGAATGGAATGGAATATAGCAGAATGGAATGGAATGGATTTGAATGTCTCGGAATACAATGGAATGGAATGGAATGGAATGTACCAGAATGGAATGGAATGGAATGGAATAGAATATAGCGGAATGGAATGGAATGCAATGGGTAGGAATGAAATGTAGTGGCATGGAATGGAATACTATGGAATGGAATGAAATGGAATGTAGCTGCAAGGAATGGAGTGGAATGGATGGAATATAGAAAAAAGGAATAGAATGGAATGGAATGGAATGGAGCAGAATGAATCAGAATGGAATGTAACAGAATGGAATGGAATGGAATGGAATGGAACGGAAAGGAATGGAATGGAAAGGAATGGAATGTAGTGGAATGGAATGGAATGGAATGGAATGAAGCGGAATAGAAAGTTATGGCATGGAATGGTTTGGAATGCAGCAGAATTAAATGAAGTGAATGGAATGGAATGAAATGGAATTGTATGGAATGCAATGAAATGTAGCAGAATACAATGGAATGGAATGGAAAGGAATTGAATGTAGCGGAATGGAATAGAATGGAATGGAATGATTTGGAATAGAATGTAGCAGAAGAGAATGGAATGGAAAGTTATACAGCGGAATGGAATGGAATGGAATGGAATGACATGTACCAGAATGGAATGGAATGGAATCGAATGTCGCGGAATGGAATGGAATGGAAAGGATTGGAATGGAATGTAGCGGAATACAGTGGAATAGAATGGAATGGAATGGAATGTAGTGTAATGGAATGGATTGGAATTATTCAGAATGCAATGGAATGGAACGGAGTGTAGTGGAATGGAATGGAGTGGAATGGAATGTAGCAGAATGGAATGGAATGGAATGGAATAGAATACAATGTAGTGGAACGGAATGGAGTGGAATGGAGCAGAATGTAGCGGAATGGAATGGAACGTAATGCAGCAAAATAGGATGGAATGAAGTGGAGCAAAATGGAATGGATTGTAATATAGCGGAATGGAATGGAGTGTAGCAGAATTAAACGGAATGGATTGAAGCGGAGTGGAATGGAAAGAATTGGATTGGAAGGGAATGTAATGCAATGTAGCGGAGTGGAATGGAATGGAATTGAAGGGAGTGGAATGGAAAGGAATGCAATGGATTTGAATGGAATGTAGCAGAATGGAATGGAATGGAATGTAGCCGAATAGATTGGAATGGAATGGAATGTAGCGGAATGGAATGGAATCTAGTGGAATGGAATGGAATGGAATGTAGCACAATGGAATGCAATGGAATATAGCGGAAAGGAATGGAATTGAATGGAATAGAATGGAATTGAGTGGAATGGAGTGCAGCAGAATGTAATGTAATGGAATGGAATGGAATGTAGTGGAATGGAATAGAATGGGATGGAATGGAATGGAATGAAATGGAATGTAGTTAAATGGAATGGAATGGGATGTAATGGATTGTAGCCTAATGGAATGGAATGGATTGTAGCAGAATGGAATGAAATGGAATGGAGTGGAATGGAATGGAATGTCACGAACTGGAATGGAATGGCATGGAATGGAATGTAGCAGAATGGAATGGAACGGAATGTAGCAGAATAGATTGGAATGGAATGAAATGTTGCGGAATGGAATGGAAAGGAATGGAGCGGATTGTTGTGGAATCTAGTGGAATGGAATGTAGGGGAATGGAATGGAATCTAGAGGAATGGAATGGAATGGAATGTAGCGGAATGAGGAGGATTGGAATGGAATTTAATTTAAAGGAATGGAATGGAATGGAATGGAAAGTAGCAGAATGGAATGGAGTGGAATGGAATGGAACGGAATGGAAAGGAATGTAGCGGAATGTAATGGAATGGAAAATAAAGTAATGGATTGGAAATGAATGTAGCAGAATGAGAAGGAAAGGAATGGAATGGAATGGAAGGTAGTGAAATTGAATGGAATGGAGGGAAATGGAGCAGAATGTAGCAGAATGGAATGGAACGTAATGCAGCAGAATAGAATGGAATGAAATGGAGTAAAATGGAATGGATTGTATTATAGCGGAATGGAATGGATGTAGCAGAATTAAACGGAATGGATTGTAGCGGAGTGGAATGGAAAGGAATGGAATGGAAGGGAATGTAACGTAGCGGAGTGGAATGGAATGGAATTGAAGGGAGTGGAATCGAAAGGAATGCAATGGAATTGAATGGAGTGTAGCGGAATGAAATGGAACGGAATGTAGCCGAATAGATTGGAATGGAATGGCCTGTAGCGGAATGGAATGGAATCTAGCGGAAAGGAATGGAATGGAATGTAGCACACTGGAATGGAATGGAATATAGCGGAAAGGAATGGAATGGAATTGAATGGAATAGAATGGAATTGAGTGGAATGGAGTGCAGCAGAATGTAATGGAATGTAATGGAATGGAATGGAGTTGAATGTATTGGAGTGGAATGTAGCAGAATGGAATGGAGTGGGCTGTAGTGGATTGGAATGGAATGGAATGGAATGGAATCGAATGTAGAGGAATGGAATGGAATTGAATGGAATAAGGGGCTTGGAATGGAATGGAATGGAATGGAATGGAGCTATAGGGAGCAAATGGAATGGAATGAAATGGAATGTAGCATCATTGAATGGAATGGAATGATATAGAATGGAATGAAGTGGAATGGAATGGAAAGGAATGGAATGGAGCAGATTGTAGTGGAATGAAATGGGATCGAATGTACCGGAATGGAATGTAATCGAATGGAATGGAATGGAAAAGAATGGAATATAACGGAATGGAATGGAATGTAGCGGAATGGAATGGAATGGAATGTAGTGGAATAGAATGCTATGGCATGGAATGGAATGGAAAGTATTGGAATGAAATGAAACGGAATGGAATGGAATAGAATGGAATGTAGCAGAATTCAATGCAATGGAATGTCGTGGAATGGAATGGTATGGAGCACAATTGAAATGGAATGGAATGTAGCAGAATTAAATGGAATGGAGTGTATCAGAGCGGAATGGAATGGAATGTAGACGAATGGAATGGAATGCAATGGAATGCAATGGAATGTAGTGGTTTGGAATGGAAAGGAATCGAATGAAATGGAATGTGGTGGAATTTATTGGAATGAAATGAAAATCAATGGAATGTACCAGAATGGGATGAAAAGTAATCGAATGGAATGTAGTGGAATGGAATTGATTGGAATGGAAAGCAATGGAATGTAGTGGAATGGAATGGAATGGAATGGAGCAGAATAGAAAGAAATGGAATGTAATGTAGCAGAATGTAGCAGAATGGAATGGAATGGAAGTATGTAGTGGAATGGAATTTAATGGAATGGACTGAAATGGAATGTAGTGGAATGGAATGAAATGTAACAGAATGGAATGGAATGGAATGGAAAGGAATGTAGCCGAATGGAATGGAATGGAATGTAGCGGAATGGAAAGGAACGGAATGCAATGGAATGCAGCAAAAAGGAGCGGAATGACATGGAAAGGAATGGAATAGAATGGAGAAGAAATAAGCGGAATGGAATGGAATGGAATGGAATGGAGTGGAATGTAGTGGAAAGCAATGGAAGGGAATGAAATGGAATGGAGTGTATGGAGCGGAATGGAATGTAGCAGAATGGAATGGACTAGAACAGAATATAGCGAAATGCTATGGATTGGTATGGAATGGAATAGAATGGAATTGAATGGAGTGGAGTGCAGCAGAATGGAATGGAATGGAATGGAATGTAGCTTAATGGAATATAATTGAATGGAATGGAATGGAACATAGAGGATGGGAATGGAATGGATTGTAGTCTAATGGAATGGAATGGATTGTAGCGGAATGGAATGGATTGGATCGAAATGGAATGGAATGGAATGTAGTGGAATGGAATGGAATGCAATGGACGGGAATGTAGCAGATTGGAATTGAATAGAATGTAGAGGAATGGACTGGAATGGAAAGGAAAGGCGTGGAATGGAGTGGAAAGGAATGGAGTGGATTGTAGTGGAAAGGATTAGAATGGAATGTAGCGAAATTGAATGGAATCTAGAGGAATGTAATGGAATGATATGTAGCGGATTGGAATGGAATGGTATGTAGCGGAATGGAAAGGAATGGAGTGAAATGGAATGGAATAGAACGGAATGTAGCAGAATAGAAAGGAATGGAAATAGAATATAATGTAGCAGAATGGAATGGATTGCAATGGAATGCAATGTAGCAGAATGGAATGGAACGGAATGGAATGGAGCCTATTGGAATGGAATGAAATGTAGCGGAATAGAATGAAATGGAATGGAATGTTGCAGAATGGAATGGAATGGAAAGGAATGACGCGGAATATAATGGAAAGCAATGGAATGGAATCAAATGTACCAGAATAGAATTTAAAGGAATGGAATGGAATGTAGTGGAATGGAATGGAATGGAATGGAATTTAGTGGAATGGAAAGGAGAGGGATGGAATGCAATGTAGCGGAATGTAGAAGAATGGAATAGAATAGAATGGAATGGAATGAAGTGGAATTGAATGGAATGCAATGGAATGTAGTGGAATGGAATGGAATGGAGAAGAATGTAGTGGAATGGAAAGGAACGGAATGCAGCACAAATGAATGTAATGGAATGTAGCAAAATGGAATTGAACGAAATGGAATGGAATGGAGCGGAATGGAATGGAATGGAATGTAGCAGAATAAATGGAACATAATATAGTGGAGAGGAATGAAATAGAATGGAATGTAGTGAAGCAGAATGAAATGGAATTGATTGGAATATAAACGAATGGAATGGAATGGAATGGAATCGAATGTAGTGGAATGGAATGGAATGAAGCAGAATGGATTGGAATGGAATGGAATGTAGCAGAATGGAATGGAATTTATAGAAACCGATTATGATGGAATGGATTTGAATGGAATGCAGTGGAATGGAATAGAATCGAGAGGAATGGAATGGAATGGTATGTAGCGGAATGGAATGGATGGGAATGGAATGTAGCGGAATGGAATGGAATGTAGCAAAATGGAGTGGAATGAAATGGAATGGAAAGTAGAGGAATGGAATGGAATGAAATGGAATGAAGAGCAATGCAATGAAATGGAATGGAATGGTTTGGAATGGAATGTAGCCTAATGGAATGATATGGAATGTAGCAGAAAGGAATGGAATTGAATAGAATGGAATCGAATGGAATGCGATGCAGTGTAGCATAATGGAATGGAATAAAAAGAATGTACCGGAATGGCATGGAATGGAAAGGAACGGAATGTAGTGGAATGGAATGGAATTGAATAGAATGTAGTGGAATGGAATGGAAAGAAATGGAGCAGAATGTAATGAATTTGAATGGAATGGAATGCTGCGGAATGGAATGCATTGGAATGGAACGGAATGGAGCAGAATGGAATGGAATGGAGCAGAATGGAAGGGAATGGAATGTAGCAGAATTAAGTGGAATGGAATTTAGCGGAGTGGAATGGAATGGAATTTAAAGGAATGGAATGGAGTGGAATGCAATGGAGTGGAATGTAGCAGAATGGAATGGAATGCAATGGAATGGAGACTAATGTAACGGAATGGAATGGAATGGATTGAAATAGAGCGGACTGCAGTGGAATGGAATGAAATGGAATGGAATGCACTGGAATGGAATGGAATATAGCAGAATGGAATGGAATGGAATGGAATGGATTCGAATGTGTCGGAATAGAATGGAATGGAATGTACCAGAATGGAATGGAATGGAATTGAATGGAATGTAGCGGAATGGAATGGAATGCAATGGGTAGGAATGAAATGTAGTGGCATGGAATGGAATATTATGGAAAGGAATGGAATGGAATGTAGCTGCAAGAAATGGAATGGAATGGATGGAATATGGAAAAAAGAAATGGAATGGAATGGAATGGAATGGAGCAGAATGAATCAGAACGGAATGTAACAGAATGGAATGGAATGGAATGGAATGAAAAGGAATGGATTGGAAAGGAATGGAATGTAGCGGAATGGAATGGAAAGGAATGGATTGGAATGGAATGGAATGGTATGAAGCGGAATAGAAAGTTATGGCATGGAATGGATTGGAATGTAGCAGAATGAAATGAAATGGAATGGAATGGAATGAAATGGATTGTATGGAATGGAATGCAATGTAGCAGAATGCAATGGAATGGAATGGAAAGGAATTGAATGTAGCAGAATGGAAAAGAATGAAATTGAATGGTATGGAATAGAATGTAGCAGAATAGGATGGAATGGAATGTAATACAGCAGAATGGAATGGAATGGAATGACATGTACCAGAATGGAATGAAATTGAATGGAATCAAATGTCGTGGAAGGGAATGGAATGGAATAGAATGGAATGGAATGGAATGGAATGTAGTGGAATACAGTGGAATAGAATGGAATGGATGGAATGTAGTGGAATGGAATGGATTGGAATTATTCGGAATGCAATGGAATGGAAAGGAGTGTAGCAAAATGGAATGGAGTGGAATGGAATGCAGCGGAATGGAATGGAATGGAATAGAATAGAATGTAGTGGAATGGAATGGAGTGGAATGGAGAAGAATGTAGCGGAATGGAATGGAATGGAATGCAGCAGAATAGGATGGAATGAAATGGAGCAAAATGGAATGGATTGTATTATAGCGGAATGGAATGGAATGTAGCAGAATTAAAAGGAATGGATTGTAGCTGAGTGGAATGGAAAGAAATGGAATGGAAGGGAATGGAATGTAGCAGAGTGGAATGGAATGGAATTGAAAGGAGTGGAATGGAAAGGAATGCAATGGAATTGAATGGAATGTAGCAGAATGGAATGGAATGGAATATAGCGGAAAGGAATGGGATGGAATTGAATGGAATAGAATGGAATTGAGTGGAATGGAGTACAGCAGAATGGAATGGAATGGAATGTAGTGGAATGGAATAGAATGGAATGCAATGGAATGGAATGAGATGGAATGTAATGGATTGTATGGGAATGGAATGGAATGGAATGGAATGTAGCGTAATGGAATGGAATGGAATGGAATGATATGTAGTGGAATGGAATGGAAAGGAAGGGAATGGAATGGAATGTAGCAGAATGGAATGGAATGGAATGCAGTGGAATGAAATGGAATGGAATGGAATGTAGCATAATAGAATGGAATCGAATGGAGCAGAATTTAACGGAATGAAATGTGGCAGAATGGAATGGAATGGAGCTTAATGGAATTTAATGGAATTTAGCAGAATGGAATGGAATGTAGCAGAATATACTGGAACGGAATGTACCATAATGGAATTGAATGGAGGATAATGGAATGGAATGGAATGTACCGGAATGGAATGAATTGGATCAAAATGGAATGGAATGGAATGTAGTGGGATGGAATGGAATGCATTAAAATGGAATGTATCAGAAAAGAATGGAATGGAATGGAATGATATGTAGTGGAATGGAATGGAAGGGATTGGAATGGAATGTAGCAGAACGGAATGGAATGGAATGAAGTGGAATGTAATGGAATGTATGGGAATGGAATGGAATGGAATGTAGCGGAATGGAAGGGAATGGGATGGAATGATATGTAGTGGAATGGAATGAAAAGGACGGGAATGGAATGGAATGTAGCAGAATGGAATGGAATGGAATGGAATGTAGAGGAATGAAATGGATTGGAATGGAATGTGGCGAAATGGAATGGAACCGAAAGGAGCAGAATTTAACCGAATGAAATGTGGCGGAATGGAATGGAATGGAGCTAAATGGAATGGAATGGAATGTAGCAGAATCGAATGGAATGTAGCTGAATGCAATGGAAAGGAATGTAGCATAATTGAATTGAATGGAGCATAATGGATTGGAATGGAATGTACCAGAATGGAATGAATTGGATAAAAACGGAATGGAAGGGAATGTAGTGGAATGGAATGGAAAGCATTGGAATGGAATGTATTGGAAAGGAATGGAATGGAATGGAATGGAATGATATGTAGCGGAATGGAATGGAATGGAAGGGAATGGAAGGGAATGTAGCAGAAAGAAAAGGAATGGAATGGAATGGAAGGGAATGGAATTGAATGGAATGTAGCGGAATGGAATGGAATGGAATGTAGCAGGATGGAAAGAAATGGAATGGAATGAATTAAAGGATATGTAGCGGAATGGAATGGAATGGAAGGGAATGGAAAGGAATGTAACAGAATGGAATAGAATGGAATGGAGTGACATGGAATGGAATGGAATGTAGTGGAAGGGAATGGAATGGAATGGAGCAGAATTTAGTGGTATGAAATGTGGTGGAATGGAATGGAATTGATTTTAATGGAATGGAAAAGAATGTAGCAGAATGGAATGGAATGTAGCGGAATGGAATAGAAAGGAATGTAGCATAATGGAATTGAATGGAGCATAATGGAATGGAATGGAATGTACCCGAATGGAATGGATTGGATCGAAATAGAGTGGAATGGAATGTAGCCGAATGGAATGGAATGCAATGGAAGGGAATGTAACAGAATGGAATGGAATGAAATGGAATGTCGCAGAATGGAATGGAAGGGAATGGAGTGGAATGGAGCGTAATGGAATGGAATGGAGCAGAATGGAATGGAATGGAAAGAAATGGAATGGAATGGAAAGGAATGGAGAGGAATGGTATAGAATGGAATGGAATGGAATATAGCGGAATGGAATGGAATGGAAGGGAATTTAGCAGAATGGAATGCAATGGAATGGAATGAAATGGAATGGAATGGAATGTACCGGAATGGAATGGATTGGATCAAAATGGAATGGAATGGGATGTAGTGGAAAGGAATGGAAAGCATTAAAATGGAATGTATCGGAATAGAATGGAATGGAATGATATGTCGTGGAATGGAATGGAAGGGATTGGAATGGGATGTAGCAGAATGGAATGTAATGGAATGGAATGAAATGGAATGTAATGGAATGTACGGGAATGGAATGTAATGGGGGTTGCATAATGGAATGGAATGGAATGATATGTAGTGGAATGAAATGAAAAGGAAGGGAATGGAATGGAATGTAGCAGAATGGAATGAAATGGAATGGAATGGAATGTTGCAGAATGAAATGGAATGGAATGGAATGTGGCAAAATGGAATGGAATCGAATGGAGCAGAATTTAAAGGAATGAAATGAGACGGAATGGAATGGAATGTAGCATAATGGAATGGAATGGAGCATACTGGAATGGAAAGGAATGTACCAGAATGGAATAGATTGGATCAAAACGCAATGGAATGGAATGTAGCGGAATGGAATGGAATGTAGCGGAAGAGAATGGAATGGAATGAAGCAGAATTTAGCGGAATGATATGTGGCAGAACGGAATGGAATGGATATTAATGGAATGGAAAGGAGTGTAGCAGGATGGAATGGAATGTAGCAGAATGGAATAGAAAGGAATGTAGCATAATGGAATTGAATGGAGCATAATGGAATGGAATGAAATGTACTCGAATGGAATGGATTGGACTGAAATTGAGTGGAATGGAATGTAGCGGAAAGGAATGGAAGGAATTTGAATTTATTGTAAAGGAATGGAATGGAATGGAATGTCGCAGAATGGAATGGAATGGAATGGAGCGGAATGGAGCGGAATGGAATGGAATGGAATGTAGCAGAATGGAATGGAATGTAGCGGAATGGAATGGAAATGAATGTAGCATAATGGAATTGAAAGGAGCATAATGGAATGTAATGGAATGTACCAGAATGGAATGGATTGGATCAAAACTGATTGGAATGGAATGTAGTGGATTGGAATGGAAAGCATTGGAATGGAATGTATCTGAAAAGAATGGAATGGAATGGAATGGAATGGAACGATATGTAGCGTAATGGAATGGAATGGAAGGGAATGCAACGGAATGAAGCAGAATGGAATGGAATGAAGCAGAATGGAATGGAATGAAATGGAATGGAATGGAATGGAATGTAGCGGAATGGAATGAAATGGAATGAAGCAGGATGGAATGGAATGGAACGGAATGGATTAAATGATATGTTGCGGAATGGAATGGAATGAAAGGGAATGGAATGGAATGTAGCAGAATGGAATGGAATGGAATGGAGTGACATGGAATGGAATGGAATGTAGTGGAATGGAATGGAATGTAGCAGAAGGGAATGGCATGGAATGGAGCAGATTTTAGCGGAATGAAATGTGGTGGACTGGAATGGCAGGTATCTTAATGGAATGGAAAGGAATGTAGCAGAATGGAATGGAATGTAGCGAAATTGAATAGAAAGGAATGTAGCATAATGGAATTGAATGGAGCATAATGGAATGGAATGGAATATACCTGAATGGAATGGATTGGGTGGAAATTGAGTGGAATGGAATGTAGCAGAATGGAATGGAAGGCATTTGAATGGATTGTATTGGAGTGGAATGGAATGTTATGGGATGGAATGAAATGGAATGTCGCAGAATGGAATGGAATGGAATGGAGTGGAATGGAGCGTAATGGAATGGAATTGAAAGAAATGGAATGGAATGGAAAGGAATGGAGCGGGATTGTATGGAATGGAATGGAATGGAGTGGAATGGAATGTTTCTGAATTGAATGGAATGGAAGGAAATGGAATGGAGGTTAATGTAGCATAATAGAAAGAATTGAATTGAATGGAATGGATTGGAATATATCGCAATGGAATGGAATAGAATGTACTGGAATGGAATGGAATGCAGCAGAATATAGCGGAATACAATGGAATGGAATGGAAATGAATGTAGCAGAATGGAATGGAATGGAATAGAGTGGAATGTCGTGGCTTGGAATGGAATTGAATGGAAAGTAGTGGAATGGAATGGAATGGAATTGAATGGAATGGAAAGTAGTGGAATGGAATGGAATGGTCGGAATGTAGTGGAATGGAATGCAATGGAGAGGATTGGATCGGAATGGAATGGAATAGCATGTAGTGGTTTGGAATGGGATGGAGCGGAAAGGAATGGATTGGAATGGAGGGAAATGCAATGGAATGGAATGAAATGAAATGGAAGGCAGTGGAATGGAATGGAATGGAATGGATTGGAATGTATCGGAAATTAGCGGAATGGAATGGAATGGAGTGAGGTGGAGCTGAATGGATTGGATTGGTACATAGCGGAATGGAATGCAATGGAGCAGAATGGTATGCATTGGAATGCAGCAGAGTGGATTGGAATGGAATGTAGCAGAATGGAATGGAACTGAATGGAATGGAAAGGAAAGAAGTGGAATGGAATGGAATGGAATGGCATGGAGTGGAATGTAGTGGAATGGAATGCATTGGAATGGAATGGAATGCTGCAGAATGTAGTAGAATGGAATGGAATGGAATCAAATGGAATGGAGCGGAATGCAGAGTAATGTCTTGAAATTGAATGAATGAAATGAAGCTGATGTAGCAGAATGGAATGGAATGGAAAGGAGTCGAGTAGAATGGTTTGGAGTGGAATGGAATGAAATGGAATTCAATGCAATGGAATGAAGTGGAAAGGAATGGAATGGAATGGAAGGGAATGGTGCAGAATGCAGCAGAATGGAATGGAATGGAATGCAATGGAGTGGAATGGATTTGTATGGAATGGAATGGAATGCAATGCAATGGAATGGAATGGAATAGAAAGGAATGGCATGGAATGTAGTGGAATGGAAAGGATTGGAATGGAATGGAATGGAGGGAAATGGAATGAAATGGGATGGAATGAAGGGGAATGGAATGGAATGGAATGGAAGGAAGCCGAATGTAGTGGAATGAAATGTGGCAGAATGGAATGGAATTAGTGGAATGGAATGGAATGTAGCGGAATGGAATGTAGTGGAATGGAATGGAATGGAATGGAGCCGAGTGTAGCAGAACGAAATGTGGCAGAATGGAAAGGAATGTAAAGGAATGTAGCATAATGGAATGGAATGGGGGTTGGAATGAGACGGAATGGAATATACCATAATGCAATGGATTGGAGAGGAATGGAACGGAATGTTACGGAATGGAATGGAAGGAATGTAGCTGAATGGAATGGAGTGGAATGGAGCGAAATAGAATGGATTTGATCAGAATGGAATGGAATAGAATGTAGCAGAGTGGAACGTACTGGAATGGAATGGAATGGAGCCGAGAGCAGCAGAATAAAATGGGGCTGAATGGAATGGAATGTAAAGGAATGTAGCATAATGTAAAGGAATGTAGCGTAATGGAATGGAATATAGAGGAATCGAAAGGAAAGGAATGAAGGATAATGGAATGGAAAGGATCAGAATGGATTTGATTGGAATGTACCATTGAAAAGGTTTGGATGAAAATGGAATGGAATGGAATGTAGCGGAATGGAATGGAATGCAAAGGAATGGAATGTAACGGAATGGAATGGAAAGGAATGAATTGGAATGTAGTAGAATGTAATGGAATGGAATGTAGTGGAATGGATCGGAATGGAATGGAAAGGAATGGAATGGAATGGAAAGAATATAACGGAATGGGATAGAATGGAATGGAAAGGAATATAGTGGAATGGAATGCAATGAAATGCAATGTTTCGAAATTGAATGGAATTTAAGGAAAAGGAATGGAAAGGAATGTAGCGGAATAGAATGGAATGGAATGTTCCCAAAGGTAATGTAATGGATTGGAATGTACTGGAATGGAATGGGAATGCAGCAGAATGTAGCAGAATGCAATGGAATGGAATGGATTGTACTGGAATGGAATGGAATGGAATGCAGCAGAATGTAGCAGAATGCAATGGAATGGAATGGAGATGAATGTGTCGGAATGGAATGGAATGGAATGGAATAGACTGAAATGTAGCGGAATGGAATGGAATGGAATGGAAATTAGTGGAATGGAATGGGATGGAATTGAATGGAATGGAAACTAGTGGAATGGAATGGAATGGAATGTAACGGAATATAGCGGAATGGAATGGATGGAGTGGATTGGAGTGGAATGGAATGGAATGGAATGTAGCTGAATGGAATGGAATGTATCAGAATTGAATGGAATGAAATGTAGCAGAATGGAGTGGAATGGAATGGAATAGAAAGTAGTGGAATGGAATGGGATGGAACGTATTGGAATGTAGAGGAATGGAATGGAGTGGAGTGTACCGGAGCGCAATGGAATAGAATGGAACGTAGCGGAATGGAATGTAATTTAGCGAGATGGAAGGCATTGGAATGGAGCAGAATGGAATGGAATGGAGCAGAATGGAATGGAATCGTATGTAGCACAATGGATTGGAATGGAATGAATGGAACGGAATGGAATAGAATGGAAAATAGTGGAATGGAATAGAATGAAATGGCATGGAGCAGAAAGTATTAGAATGGAATGGATTAGAATGGAATGGAATGCAGCAGAACTTAGCGGAATAGAATGGAATGGAATCGAATGCAATGGAGTGGAATGTAGTGGAATGCATTGGATTGAAAATGGAATGGAATGGAGTGGAATGTTGAGAAAGGAATGGAATGGAGCCAAATGTAGCGGAAGGAAATGTGGCAGAATGGAATGGAATGTAGCAGAATAGAATGGAATGGAAGGTAGAGGAATGGAATGGAATGGAAAGGAATGTAGCATAATGGGAAGGAATGGAGTGTAATGGAATGGAAAGTACAGAAATGCAATTAATTGGAGAGGAATCGAATGGAATGGGTTGGAATGGAATGGAATGGAATACAGCGAAATGGAATGGAAAGCAATGTAGAGGAATGTAGCAGATTAGAATGCAAAGTAATTTAATGAAATGGAATGAAGCAGAATGGAATGTAGTGGAATGGAATGGAAAATAAAGAATGGAATGGAAAGTAATGTAGTGGAATGAGAAGGAATGGAATGGAAGATAGTGGGAATTGAATGGAATAGAAGGGAATGGAATTCAGCGGTACAGAATGGAATGGAATTGAATGGAATAGAATGGAATGTGGCGGAAGCAATGGAATGGAATGGAATGTACTGGATGGAGTTGAATGGAGCGGAATGGAATGGAATGGAGCAGAATGGAATGAAATGGAGCAGAATAGAATGGAAGGTCGTGGAATGGAATGGAATGGAATGGAATGCAATGGAGTGCAACGGAATGGAATGGAATGGAATGTAGCGGAATGGAATGGAATGGAGCGGTATGGAATGGAATGGAGAGGACTGGAGCATAATACAATGGGATGGAATGTAGTGGAATGGAATGGAATGAAGCAGAATGGAATGGATTTGTATGGAGCAGAATGGAATGGAATGGAGAGGAATGGAAAGGAATGCAATCAAACGGAATGGAGCAGAAAGCAGTGGAATGGAAGGGAACTTATCGTTATGTAGCAGAAAGGAATGGAATGGAGCGGATTGGAGCAGAATTGAATGGAAGGGAATGTAGCGGAATGGAATGGAATGGAGTGGAATGGAATGGATTTTGTATGGAGAGGAATGGAATGGAATGGAGCGGAATGGAATGGAAAGGAATGTAGTGGAATGGAATGGAATGGAATAGAATGGAATAGAAAAAGTGGAATGGAATGGATTGGAATGGAGCGGAATGGAACAGAATGGAATGGAAAGGAATGTAACGTAATGTAATGTAATGTAATGGAATGGAATGGAATGGAATAAAATAGAATTTAGCGGAATGGAATGAAATGGAAAATAAAGGAATGGAATGGAAAGGAATGTAGTGGAATGAGAAGGAATAGAATGGAATGGAAGGGAAAGGAATGTAGTGGAATTGGAATGGAATGTTGCAAATGGAATGGAATGGAACGGAATAGAATGGAATCTATTGGAAAGGAATGCAATGGATGGATCAGAATGTAGCAGTCTGGAATGGAATGGAATGCAGCAGAATGGAATGGAATGAAATGGAGCAAAATGGAATGGTATGTAATATAGCAGAATGGAATGGAATGGAGCGGAATGGAATGGAAAGGAAAGGAATGTACTGGAATGGAATGGAATGAAGCAGAATGGAATGGAATGGAGTGGAGCGGAATGGAATGAAATGGAGAGGAATGGAATGGAACGTAGTGAAATGGAATGAAATGAAATGCAATGGAATGGAATGCAATGGAATGGAATGGAATGTAGCAGAATGGAATGGAATGGAGTGGAATGGAATGGAATGCAATGGAATGGAATGGAGCAGAAAGCAGTGGAATGGAAGGGAATGGAGAGGAATGTAGCGGAATGGATTGGTATGGAAGCGTTTAGAGCAGAATGGAAAGGAATGGTTTGTAGCGGAATGGAAGGGATTGGATCGAAATGGAATGGAATGGAATGTAGTGGAAAATGGAATGGGGAACGAAGGGAAGGGAAGGGTAAAGAATGAATGGAATGGAATGAAATGGAATGTCGGGAATGGAATGGAAATGGAATGTAGCGGAATGGAATGGAAGGGCAATGTAGCGGAAGGGTAGCGGAGGGAAAGGGAAAAGGAATTTAGGGAATGGAATGGAATGGAATGAAGGGGAGGAATGGAATGTAAGTGGAATGGAATGGAATGGAATGGAATGTAGAAGAATGGAATGGAATGGAAAATAAGGAATGGTATGGAAAGTAATGTAGTGGAATGAGAAGGAATGGAATGGAATGGAATGGAAGATAGTGGAAGTGAATGGAATAGAAGGGAATGGAATTCAGCAGAATAGAATGGAAGGGAATTGAATGGAATGGAATGGAATCTAGTGGAAGGAATGGAATGGAATGGAATGTACTGGATGGAGTTGAATGGAGTGGAATGGAATGGAATGGAGCGGAATGGAAAGAAATGGAGCAGAATAGAAGGAAAGGTCGTGGAATGGAATGGAATGCAATGGAATGGAATGGAATGGAATGTAGCGGAATGGAATGGAATGTAGCGGAATGGAATATTTTGGAGGGGTTTTAGAAATGGAATGGAATGGAATGTAGTGGAATGGAATGGAATGAAGAGGAATGGAATGGATTTGTTTGGAGAGGAATGGAATGGAATAGAGAGGAATGGAATGGAATGCAATGTAACGGAATGGAGCAGAAAGCAATGGAATGGAAGGGAACGTATCGGAATGTAGCGGAAAGGAATGGAATGGAGCAGATTGGAAGGTAATATAGCAGAAAGGAATGGAATGTAGCATAATTAAATGGAATGGATTATAGCGGAGTGGAATGGAAAGAAATGGAAAAGAAGGGAATGGAACGGAATGTAGCCGAGTGTAATGGAATGGAATGGAATGGAATGAAGCAGAATGAAATGGAATGGAATGTAGCTTAATAGATTGGAATGGAATGAAATGTAGCGGAATGGACTGCAATGTAATGGAGCAGATTGTAGTGGAATGGAGTGGAATGCAATGTAGCGGAATGGAATGGAATCTAGCGGAACGGAATGGAATGGAATATAGCACAATGGAATGGAAAGGAATGGAATATAGCGAATAGAATAGAATGGATTGGAATGGAATGCAAATGAATTGAATGAATTGAATGGCATGGAGTGTAGCAGAATGTAATGCAATGGAATGGAATGGACTGTAGTGGACTGGAATAGAATGGAATGAAATGGAATGGAATGGAAAGGATGGAATGGAATGGAAATGGAATGGATTGTAGCAGAATGGAATAAATGGAATAGGAATGGAATGGATTGTAGTGAAGGAAAATGGAATGGATGTAGCGCTAAATGGAATGGAATGGATGTAGCGGAATGGAATGGAATGCCATGGAATGGAATGTCGCAGACTGGAATGGAATGGAGTGCAATAGAATGTAGCAGAATGGAATGGAACGGAATGTAGCGTAATGGATTGGAATGGAATGGAATGGAATGGCATGGAATGGAATGGAAAGGAATGGAGCGTATTGTAGAGGAATGCAGTGGAATGGAATGTAGCGGAATAGAAATGAGTGAAACTGGATGGAATGGAATGGAATTTAGCGGAATGGAATGGTATGATAGCAGAATGGAAAGAATGAAATAAATGGAAATAGCAGAATGAATGGAATGAAGGAATGGAATGGAATGGAATGGAATGTAGCGGGGAATGGAATGGTACCTTAATGGAATGGAATGCAAGTAGCGGAATAGAATGGAAAGGAAGGAATGAAGGGAATGAGCGGAATGCATGGAATGGATATAAATGGAGGGCGTGGAAATGAAATGGAAGGAATGTATAAAATGGAATTGAATGGAATGTAGCGGAATGGAATGGAATGGAAATGGAGTAGAATGGGAAGGGAAGTAGCAGAATGGAATGGAACAATGTAGCAGAGTGGAATGGAATGGAATGGAATGGAAGTAGCGAAGTGGATGGAATGGAATGGAATGAAAAATGGAATGGAATGGAATGAGCAGAATGCAGTGGAATGGTTTGGAGTGGAATGTAGCAGAATTATTTGGAATGGAATGGTTTAGAGCAGAATGGAATGGAATGGATTGGCGGATTGTTGTGGAATGGTTTTGAATGAATACAGTGGAATGGAAAGGAATCTAGTGGAATGGATGGAATGGAATGTAGCAGAATGGAATGGAATGAAATGGAATGGAAAGTGTGAATGGAAGGAATGGAATGGAATGATGGAATGTAGCGGTATGGAATGGAATGGAAATGAAATGGAATGGAATATGCCTAATGAGAAGGAATGTAGCGGAATGGAATTGGAATGGAAAATGAATGAAGTGGAATGAAATGAAAGGGATGAAATGGACCATGATGAAAAGGAATGAATGAATGGAAGTTGGAATGGAATGGGAAAGGATGGAGACAGAATATAGCGGAATGGAATGGAATGGAATGCAGCGGAATAGAATGCATTGGAATGGAGCAATAGTAAGGAACGGAATTATAGGTAATAAATGGTTTGGAGTTGGAATGGAATGGAAATGGAATGTAGCGAAATAAGTGGAATGGAATGTAATGGAATGAATGGAATGAACGGGAATGGAATGGAACAGAATGCATTGGAGTGGAATGTACCAGAATGGAATGGAATGGAATGGAGTGGACTGTAGTGGAATGGAATGGAATGGAATCGAAATGAATCGAATGTAGCAAAATGGAATGGAATGGAATGGAATAAGGAGCTTGGATTGGAATGGAATGGAACGGAATGGAGCAAAAGGAAGTGGAATGGAATGGAATGAAATGGAATGTAGCATCATGGAATGGAATGGATGAAATAGAATGGAATGAAGTGGAATGGAATGGAAAGGAATTTAATGGAGCAGAAAGTAGTGGAATGGAATGGTATGGAATGGGATCAATGTACCGGAATGGAATGGAATAGAATGGAATGGATTGGGAATGAATGGAATATAACGGAATGGAAGGGAATGCAATGTAGCAGAATGGAATGCAATGGAATGTAGTGGAATAGATGATATGTCATGGAATGAAATGGAAAGTAGTGGAATGAATGAAATGGAATGGAATGGAAAGAATGGAAAGTAGCAGAATCAATGTAGGAATGCAATGGATTCGTGGAATGGAATGGAATGGAGCATGGAATTGAATGGAATGAATGTAGCTGAATTAAAATGGATGGAATGTATCAGGTGGAATGGAATGTAGACGAATGGAATGGATGCAATGGAATGCAATGGAATGTAGTGGTTTGGAATGGAATGGAATCGAATGAAATGGAATGTCACGGAATGTATTGGATGAAATGGAAATCAATGGAATGTACCAGAATGGAATGAAAAGAAATCGAATGGAATATAGCAGAATGGAAAGTATTGGCATGGAAAGCAATGGAATGTAGCGAATGGAATGGAATGGAATGGAATGTAGCAGAATAGATGGAAATGGAATGTAATGTAGTGGAATGTAGCAGAATGGAATGGAAGTATGTAGCGGAATGGAATTTAATGGAATGGAATGAAATGGAATGTAGTGGAATGGAATGGAGTGTAACAGAATGGAATGGAATGGAATGGAAGGGAATGTAGCGGAATGGAATGGAATGGATTGTAGAGGAATGGAATGAAATGGAATGGAATGGAATGGAATGGAATGTCACGGACTGGAAATGTAATGGAGTGGAATGGAATGTTGCAAAATGTAATTGAATAGAATGTAGTGCAATGGATTGGAATGGAAAGGAATGGAGCGGATTTAGTGAAAGGATTAGATGGAATGTAGCGGTATTGAATGGAATACAGAGGAATGTAATGGAATTGTATATAGCAGAATGGAATGGAATGGTATGTAGCGGAATGAAATGGAATGGAGTGGAATGGAATGGAATGTAGCAGAATGGAAAAGAATGGAAATAGAATGTAATGTAGCAGAATGGAATGGAATGCAATGGAATGCAATGTAGCAGAATGGAATGGAATGGAATGCAATGGAATGTAGCCTATTGGAATGGAATGAAATGTAGCGGAATAGAATGGAATGGAATGGAATGAAACGGAAAGGAATGTCGCGGAATATAATGGAATGCAATGGAATGGAATCGAATGTACCAGAATGGAATTTAAAGGAATGGAATGGAATGTACCGTAATGGAATGGAATGGAATGGAATGGAATTTGGGGAATGGAAAGGAAAGGAATGGAATGGAATGTAGAGGAATGTAGCAGAATGGAATAGAATAGAATGGAATGGATGAAGTGGAATTGATGGAATGGAATGGAATGGATCAGAATGGAATGGAATGGAATGGAGAAGAATGTATTGGAATGGAATGGAACCGAAAGCAGCAGAAATGAATGGAATGGAATGTAGCAAAATGGAATTGAACGGAATGTAGCAGAATGGAATGGAATGGAATGTAGCAGAATAAATGGAACATAATGTAGTGGAGAGGAATGAAATAGAATTGAATGTAGTGAAGTAGAATGGAATGGAATGGAAACGAATGAAATGGAATGGAATCAAATGTAGTGGAATAGAATGGAATGGAATGTAGCAGAATGGATTGGAATGGAATGGAATGTAGAAGAATGGAAGGGAATGGTTAGAAGCGGACTATGGTGGAATGGATTAGAATGGAATGCAGTGGAATGGAGTAGAATGGAATACAATGGAATGGAATGCAGTGGAATGGAATAGAATGTAGTGGAATGGAATGGAAAGGAATGGAGCAGAATGTAATGGAATTGAATGGAATGGAATGCTGCGGAATGAATGAATTGGAATGGAACAGAATGGAGCTGAATGGACTGGAATGGAGCAGAATGGAAGGGAATGGAATGTAGCAGAATTATAGGGAATGGAATTTATAGAGTGGAATGGAATGGAATGGAAGGAATGGAAATGGAGTGAAATGCAATGGAGTGGATGTAGCAGAATGGAATGGAAAGAATGAATGGAGACTATGTAGCGGAATAGATGGAGTTGGAATGGATTGGAATTGAGTGGACTTGTGAATGGAATGAAATGGAAGGAATGGACTGGAATGGAATAGATTGTAGCTGAATGGAATGGAATGAGATGGAGTGGGATGGAATGGAATACGAATGTAATGGAAGGAATGGAATGGATGGTAATGGTATGTACATAGAATGCGAATGGAATGGAATGTATGGAGCAGAATGGAATGAATGGAATGTAGCGGAATGATTATGGAATGCATGTGGGTAGGAATGTAATGAGCGGCATAATGAATGGATTATTATGGAATGTAGCGCAAGGAGTGTAATGGAATGAATGGAATATAGGAAAAGAAAGGAATGCAATGGAATGGAATGGAATGAGCGAATGAAAGGAATGGAATGTAACAGAATGGAATGGAATATGTAACGGAAAGGATGGAATGGAATGGAAAGGAATGGAATGAAGCGGAATGGATAAGTTATGGCATGGAATGATTGGAATGTAGCAGAAGTAATGAAATGGAATGGAAGGAATGGAATTGTAAGGAATGGAATGCAAATGCAGCAGAATGGAATGGATGGAATGGAAAGAATTGAATGTAGCGGATGAACAGAATGGAATGAATGGGTTTGGAATGAATGTAGCAGAATAGAATGGAATGGAATGTATATGCAAATGGATGGAATGGAATTGAATGACCTGTAACGGAATGGAATGGAATGGAATGGGGAATGGAATGTCGCGGAATGGAATGGAATGGAATAGAATGTCGCGGAATGGAATGGATGGAATGGAATGCTAGCAGATAATGGATAGAATGGATGGAAAGGAATGGAATGTAATGGAATGGAATGGAGTGGAATATTCGGAAGCAATGGAATGGAAAGGATGTGCGGGAATGAATGGAGTGGAATGGGAATAGTAGCGAATGAATGGAATAGAATAAGAATGTAGTGGAATGGAATGGAGTGGAATGGAGCAGAATGTAGCAGAATGGAATGGAATGTAATGCAGCAGAATGGAATGGAATGAAAGGAACAAATGGAATAGAATGTATATATGGATGGAATGGAATGTAGCAGAATTAATGGAATGGATTGTAGCGGTGGTGGAATGGAAAGGAATGGGAATGGAATGGAAAGGATGTAATGTAGCAGAGATGGAATGGAATGGAAATGAATGGAGTGGAATGGAAGGAATGCAATGGAATTGAATGGAATGTAGCGGAATGGAATGGAATGGAATGTAGAAGAGAATAGAATGGAATGGAATGGAATGTAGCAGAATGGAATGGAATAGCAGAAAGCAATGGAATGGAATGTAGGGAATAGGAATGGAATAGAATATAGGGAGAAAGAATGGAATGGAATTGAATGGATAGATGGAATGGAATGGAATGGAATGGAGCAGAATGTAATGGAATGGAATTGGAATGGAATGTAGCGGAAGGAATAGAATGGAATGGAATGGAATTAGTGAAATGGAATAGAATGTATGGAATGGATTGTAGCTATATTGGAATGGAATGGATTGTAGCAAGAATGGAATGAAATGGAATGGAATGGAATGGAATGAATGAAACGGAATGAACTGGAATGGAATGGCGTGGAATGGAATGTAGCGGAATGGAATGGAATGGAAAGTAGCAGAATAGATTGGAATGGAATGGAATGGAAAGGAATGGAATGGAAAGGAATGGAGCGGATTGTAGTGGAATCTAGTGGAATGGAATGTAGGGTAAATGAATGGAATCTAGCGGAATGGAATGGAATGGAATGTAGCGGAATGAGGAGGATTGAAATGGAATGGAATGGAATGGAATGGAATGGAAAGTAGCAGAATGGTATGTAGTGGAATGGAAAGGAATGTAGAGGAATGGAATAGAATGGATAATAAAGTAATGGATTCGAAAGGAATGTAGCAGAATGAGAAGGAAAGGAATGGAATGGAATGTAAGGTAGTGGAATTTAATGGAATGGAGGGGAATGGAATGGAATGTAGTGCAATACAATGGAATGGAATGGAATGGAATGGAATTTAGCGGAAGAATGGAATGGAATGGAATGTACTGTATGGAGTGGAATGGAGAGGAAAGGAATGGAGTGGAATGGAGCAGAATGTAATGAAATGTAGCAGAATAGAATGGAATGTAGTGGAATGGAATGGAATGGAATGGAATGCAACGGAATGCAATGGAATGGAATGTAGTGGAATGGAATGGAATGCAATGTAATGGACTGGAGCAAAAAGCAATGGAATAGGAAGGGAATGGAGTCAAATGTAGCGGAATGGAATGAAATGGAGCGGATTGTAGCAGAATGGAATGGAATGTAGCGGAATTGAATGGAATGGAATAGAATGGAATGGAAATTAGTGGATCGGAATGGATTGGAATGGAGCAGAATGGAATGGAATGTAACGGAATGGAATGAAATGGAATATAGCGGAATGGAGTGGAATGGAATGAACTGGAATGTAGCGGATTGGAATATAATGTAATGTAAAGGAATGGAGTGGAATGGAATGGATTGGAATGGCGCGCAATATAATGGAATTTGAGCAGAATGGAATGGAATGGAATGTAGCAGAATGCAATGTAGTGGAATGGAATGAAATGTAGCGGAATTGAATGGAATGGAATATAAGGAATGAAATGGAAAGGAATGTAGCGGAATGAGAAAGAATGGAATGGAATGGAATGGAAAGGAATGGAAAGGAATGCAGTGGAATTGAATGGAATGGAAGGGAATGGAATGGAACGGAATGTAGCAGAATAGAATGGAATGGAATGGAATGTAGCGGAATGGAATGAAAAGGAAAGGAATGTACTGGAATGGAATGGAATGAAGCAGAATGGAACGGAATGGAGTGAAACGGAATGGAATTAAATGGAGAGGAATGGAATGGAAGATAGTGGAATGAAATTGAATGGAATGCAATGGAATGTATAGAATGGATTGGAATGGATGAAGCAAGAATGGAATTCATGTAGTGAAATGGAATGGAATGCAAGGAATGGAATGGAGCAGAAACAGTGGAATGGAATGGAAATGCGAATGGAGTGGAATGGATTGGAATGGAGGGGTTCAGAGAAGACTGGAAAGGAATGGATAGTAGCGGAACGGAATGGATTGGATCGAAATGGAATGTACTGGAATGTACTGGAATGGTATGGAATGCAATGGAAGAGAATGTAGCAGAATGGAATGGAATGGAATGGAATGAAATGGAATGTCGTGGAATGGAATGGAATGGAATGTAGCGGAATGAGAAGGAATAGAATGGAATGGAATGGAAAGGAATGTAGTGGAATTGAATGGAATGGAAGGGAATGGAATGGAGTGGAAGGTAGCGTAATGGAATGGAATGAAATGGAATGTACTGGAATGGAATGGAATGGAGCAGAATGGAATGGAATTGAGCAGAACGGAAAGGAATGAAATGAAGTGGAATGGAATGGAAGGTAGTGGAATAGAATGGAATGGAATGCAATGGAATGTAACGAAATGGAATGGATTGAAATGTAGCAGATGGAATGGAATGGAGTGGAATGGAATGGAATGCAATGGAGAATATAAGCAATGGAATGGAAGGGAATGGAGCGCAATGTAGTGGAATGGAATGGAATGGAGGGGTTTGGAGCAGAATGAAAGGAATGAATTGTAGCGAAATGGAATGGAATGTAGTGGAATGGACTGGAAAGGAAGGTAGCATAATGGAATTGAATGGAGCATAATGGAATGGAATGGAATGTACCGGAATGGAATGGATTGGATCGAAATGGAATGGAATGGAATGTAGTGGAATGGAATGGAATGCAATGGAAGGGAATGTAACAGAATGGAATGGAATGAAATGGAATGTCACGGAATGGAATGGAGTGGAATGTAGCGGAATGGAACGGAATGGAATGGAATGTAGAGGAATGGAATGTAAGGAAAGAAATGGAATGGATTTGAAAGGAATGTAGCAGAATGGGATGGAATGGAATGGAATGGAATATAGCGGAATGGAGTGTGATGGAATGGAATGGAATGTTTCATAATTGAATGGAATGGAAGGAATGGAATGGATATTAACGTAGGGGAATAGAAAGAATGAAATGGAATGGAATGGAATGTAGAGAAATGGAATGGAATATACTTGAATGGAATGGAATGCAGCAGAATGTAGTGAATGCAATGGAATGGAACGGAATATAGTGGATTGTAGAGGAATTAAATGGAATGGAATGGAAAGTAGTAGAATGGAATGGAATGGAATTGAATGGGATCAAAAGTAGTGGAAAGGAATGGAATAGAATGAAATGGAATGGAGTGGAATGTAGTGGAATGGAATAGAATGGAGAGTATTGGAGCAGAATGGAATGGATTGGAATGTAGCAGATTGGAATGGGATGGAGCAGAAATAATGGATTGGAAAGGAGCGAAATGTAATGGAATGGAATGGAATGGAATGTAGCAGAATGGAATGTACTGGAATGGAATGGAGCCAAGTGTAGCAGAATGAAATGTGCCGGAATGGAAAAAATGTAAAGGAATGTAGCATAATGGAATGGAATGGGTAGGAATGGGATGGAATGGAATGTACTGTAATGCAATGGATTGGAGAGTAATGGAATGGAATGTTACGGAATGGAATGGAAGGTATGTAGCTGAATGGAATGGATTGGAATGGAGCGAAATAGAATGGATTTGATCAGAATGGAATGGAATGGAATGTAGCAGAATGGAATGTACTGGAATGGAATGGAATGGATGGAAAGTAGTGGAATGGAATGGAATGGAACGGAATGGAGTGGAATGTAGCAGAATGGAAAGCAATGGAATGGAATGGAATGGTGGAGAATGCAGCAGAATGGAATGGAATGGAATGCAATGGAGTGGAATGGATTTGTATGGAATGGAATGGAATGGAATGCAATGGAATGGAATGGAATAGAAAGGAATGGCATGGAATGTAGTGGAATGAAAGGATTGGAATGGAATGGAATGGAGGGAAATGGAATGAAATGGGATGGAATGGAGTGGAATGAAGGGGAATGGAATGGAATGGAATGGAAGGAAGCCGAATGTATCAGAATGAAATGTGGCAGAATGGAATGGAATGTAGTGGAATGGAATGAATGGAATGTAGCAGAATGGAATGTACTGGAATGGAATGGAATGGAATGGATCCGAGTGTAGCAGAATGAAATGTGGCGGAATGGAAAGGAATGTAAAGGAATATAGCATAATGGAATGGAATGGGTCGGAATGGGACAGAATGGAATGTACTGTAATGCAATGGATTGGAGAGTAATGGAATGGATTGTTACGGAATGGAATGGAAGGTATGTAGCTGAATGGAATGGATTGGAATGGAGCGAAATAGAATGGATTTGATCAGAATGGAATGGAATGGATTGCAGCAGAATGGAATGTACTGTAATGGAATGGAATGGAATGGAGCCGAGTGTAGCAGAGAGAAATGTGGCGGAATGGAATGGAATGTAAAGGAATGTACCATAATGTAAAGGAATGTAGCGTAATGGAATGGAAAGTAGTGGAATGGAAAGGAAAGGAATGAAGCATAATGGAATGGAATGGAGCAGAATCGAATGGAATGGAATGTACCAGAATGAAAAGGATTGGATCAAAATGGAATGGAATGGAGTGTAGTGGAATGGAATGGAAAGGAATGTAGCGGAATGGTTTGGAATGGAATGGAAAGGAATGGAAATGGAATGGAAAGAATATAGCGGAATGGGATAAATGGAATGGAATGGAATGGAATATAGCGGAATGGAATGGAATGGATTGCAATGAAATGCAACGTTTTGAAAGTGAATGGAATTTAAGGAAATGGAATGTAAAGGAATGTAGCGGAGTGAATGGAATGGAATGGAATGGAATGGAATGGAATGTTCCAGAAGGTAATGGAATGGAATGGAATGCACTGGAATGGAATGGAATGGAATGCAGCAGAATGTAGCGGAATGCAATGGAATGGAATGGAGATGAATGTAGCGGAATGGAAAGGAATGGAATGGAATAGACTGAAATGTAGTGGAATGGAATGGAATGGAATGGAAATTAGTGAAATGGAATGGGATGGAATTGAGTGGAATGGAAAGTAGTGGAATGAAATGGAATGGGAAGGAATGGAGCGGAATATAGTGGAATGGAATGGATAGAGTGGATTGGAGTGGAATGGAATGGAATGGAATGTAGCGGAATGGAATGGAATGTAGCAGAATTGAATGGAATGGAATGTAGCAGAATGGAATGGAATGAAATGTAGCAGAATGGAATGGAATGGAATGGAATGGAGAGTAGTGGAATGGAATGGGATGGAACGTACCGGAATGTAGCCGAATGGAATGGAATGGAGCGTATTGGAGCGCAATGGAATGGAATGGAAAGTAGCAGAATAGAATGTAATTGAGCGAAATGGAAGGCAATGGAATGAAGCAGACTGGAATGGAATGGAGCAGAATGGAATGGTTCGTAATGTAGCACAACGGATTGGAATGGAATGGAATGGAATGGAATAGAATGGAAAACAGTGGAATGGAATAGCATGAAATGGCATGGAGCGGAAAATAGTAGAAATGGAATGGATTGGAATGGAATGGAATGCAGTAGAACTTCGCAGAATAGAACGGAATGGAATCGAATGCAATGGAGCGGAATGTAGTGGAATATTGGAGCCAAATGTAGCGGAATGAAATGTGGCAGAATGGAATGGAATGTAGCGGAATGTAATGGAATGGAAAGGAATGTAGCATAATGGGAAGGATGGGAGTGTAATGGAGTGGAATGGAATGTACAGAAACGCAATTAATTGGAGAGGAATGGAATGGAATGTAGAGGAATGGAATGGAATGTAGCAGAATGTAGTGGATTGGAATGGATAGTAATTTAATGGAATGTAATGGAATGAAGCAGAATGGAATGTACTGGAATGGAATGGAATGCAATAGAATGTAGCAAAATTGAATGGAATGGAAAATAAGGAATGGAATGGAAAGTAAAGTAGCGGAATGAGAAGGAATGGAATGGAATGGAATGGAAGATAGTGGAATTGAATGGAATAGAAGGGAATGGAATTCAGCGGAATAGAATGGAATGGAATTGAATGGAATGGAAAGAGTGCAGCGGAAGGAATGGAATGGAATGGAATGTACTGGATGGAGTTGAAAGGAGCAAAATGTAACGGAATGTAGCGGAATTGAATGAAATGGAGCAGAATAGAATGGAAAGTCAAGGAATGGAATGGAATGGAATGGAATGCAATGGAATGCAACGGAATAGAATGGAATGGATTGTAGCGGAATGGAAAGGAATGGAGCGGAATGGAATGGAATGGAGTGGATTGGAGCAGAATGGAATGGAATGGAATGTAGCGGAATGGAATGGAATGGAAAATAAGGAATGGAATGGAAAGTAATGTAGCGGAATGAGAAGGAATGGAATGGAATGGAAGATAGTGGAATTGAATGGAATAGAAGGGAATGGAATTCAGCGGAATAGAATGGAATGGAATTGAATGGAATGGAAAGAATGCAGCGGAAGGAATGGAATGGAATGGAATGTACTGGATGGAGTTGAATGGAGCGGAATGGAATGGAATGTAGCGGAATGGAATGAAATAGAGCAGAATAGAATGGATGGTCATGGAATGGAATGGAATGGAATAGAATGCAATGTAATGGAATGGAATGGAATGGAATGGATTGTAGCAGAATGGAATGGAGTGGATTGGAGCAGAATGGAATGGAATGGAATGCAATAAAGTAGAATGGAATGGATTTGTATGGAGCAGAATGGAATGGAATGGAGAGGAATGGAATGGAATGCAATGTAACGGAATGGAGCAGAAAGCAATGGAATGGAAGGGAACATTTCAGAAAGTAGCGGAAAGGAATGGAATGGAGCGGATTGGAGCAGAATTGAATGGAAAGGAATGTAGCGGAATGGAATAGAATGTAGCGGAATGGAATGTAGTGGAATGGAATGGAATGGAATAAAATGGAATTTAGCGGAATGGAGTGAAATGGAAAATAAAGGAATGGAATGGAAAGGAATGTAGTGGAATGAGAAGGAATAGAATGGAATGGAAGGAAAGGAATGTAGTGGAACTGGAATAGAATATTGCAGGATGGAAAGGAATGGAACGGAATAGAATGGAATCTATTAGAAAGGAATTAAATGGATGGATCAGAATGTAGCGGTCTGGAATGGAATGGAATGCAGCAGAATGGAATGGAATGAAATGGAGCAAAATGGAATGGTATGTAATATAGCGGAATGGTATGGAATGGAGCGGTATGGAATGGAATGGAATGTGGCATAATGAAATGGAATGGATTGTAGCGGAGTGGAATGGAAAGGAAAAGAATAGAAGGGAATGGAATGGAATGTAGCCGAATGTAATGTCATGTAATGGAATGGAATGGAAGGGATTGGAATGGAATGGAATGCAATGGAATGAAGCAGAAGGAAATGGAATGGAATGTAGTGGAATAGAATGGAATCGAATGAAATGTGTGGAATGGATTCAATGAAATGGAGGGGATTGAGCGGAATGGAGGGGAATGGAATGTAGCAGAATGGAATGGCATCTAGCGAAATGGAATGGAATGGAATGTAGAAATGGAATGGAAAGGAATGGAATATAGCGAATGGAATGGTTTGGGAAATAGAATGAAATTAAATTGGGAAGGGCATGGGTGTAGCAGAATGGAATGGAAGGGAAATGGTATGGATGAGCAGAATGAAATAGAATGGAATGGATGGATTGTAGGGAAAGGAATGTAATGGATGTACCCTAAGGGAAATGGAATGGTTTCTATGGAATGGAAGGGAATGGAATGGAATGAAAGGGAATGGAATGTCGTGGACTGGAAGGGAATGGAGTGAAATGGAATGCGCGGAATGCAATGGAAGGAATGTGCGAATGGATTAAAAGGGAAAGGGGAATGGCAAGAATGGAATGGAAAAAAAATGGAGAGTTGTAGAGGTTTGGAGGGAATGGAATGTAGGGGAAATAGAATGGAATTCCAGAAGGGAAATGGTATGGAATTTGCAAAATGGACAGGAAGGAATGGTATGTAGCGGAATGGAAAGGAATAAAATTTAAAATGGAATATAGCGGAAGGGAAAAGGGAAATGGAATGGAATGTAGGGGAATAGAATGCAATGGAATGGAGCCTAAGGGAATGGAATGAAATTTGTAGCGGAATAGAAGGGAAAAGAATGGAATGGAATGGAAGGGAATGGAAGGGAAATGGAGTGGAATGTAGGGGAAAAGGAAAGGAATGGAGGCAGGGGAAAATAAAGGGAAAGGAATGTAGCAAAATTAAATTTGAAGGGAATGTAGCGGAATGGAATAGAATGGAGCAGAAGGAATGGAATGTAGCAAAATTTAAATTTGGGAAAATAATGTAGCAGAGTGGAATGGAATGGAATGTAACAAAGTGGAAGGAATGCAATGGAATGAAAACGAGTGGAATGGAATGGAATGGAATGGAATGGAATCGAATGTAGAGGAATGGTTTCGAATGGAATGTAGCAGACTGATTTGGAATGGTATGGAATGGAGTGGAATGGAATGGAATGGATTGGGTGGATTGTTGTCGAATGGATTTGAATGGAATGCGGGGAAAGGGAATGGCTAAGGGAAGGGAAAGGGAAATGGTATGGAGCAGAATGGAACGGAATGGAATGGAATGTAGCAGAATGTAATGGAATGAAATGGAATGGAAAGTACAGGAATGGAATGGAATGAAATGGAATGTAGCGGATGCAATGGAATGGAAAGGAATGGAACATAATGTGGCCTAATGCAGTGGAATGGAATGTAGGGGAATGGAAGGGAAACAGAATGGAAGGGAAAAGGGAAATGGAATGGAAAGGATGGAATGCACCAGAATGGAAGGTTTGGGAAATGGAATGTAGTGGAATGGAATGGAAAGGAATGGAGCGTGATCGAATGGAATGGAATGGAATGCAGCAGAATAAAAAGTTTTGGGGGGAGCACTTGTAATGGAACGGAATGTAGGGGAATTAAATGGAATGGAGTGGAATGGAAGGGAAAAGGAATGTAGCAGAATTAAGTGGAGTGGAATGTAGTGACGTGGAATGGAATGGAATGGAATGGAGTTGAATGCATGCTGGAATGTAGCACAATGGAATGGAATGGAATGGAGTGGACTGTTCTGGAAGGATGGAATGGAACGGAATGAATCGAATGTAGAAAAATGGAATGGAAGGGAAAGGAATAAGGGGTTGGGAATTGAATGAATGAATGGAGCAAAAGGGAGCGGAATGGAAGGGAAATGAAATGGAATGTTAGCATCATGGAATGGAAGGGAAATGATATAGAAGGGAATGAAGGGGAAAAGGAATGGAAAGGAATGAAATGGACCGAATGTAGTGGAAGGGAAATGGAATGGAATGGGATCGAATGTACCGGAATGGAATGGAATAGAATGGAAAGGAATGGAATATAACGAAATGGAATGGAATGGAATGTAGTGGAATGGAATGGAATGGAATGGAATGTAGTGGAATAGAATGTTATGGCATGGAATGAAAAGGAAAGTAGTGGAATGAAATGAAATGGAATGGAATGTAGCAGAATTCAATGCAATGGAATGTCGTGGAATGGAATGGAGCAGAATTGAAAGGAATGGAATGTAGCAGAATTAAATGCAATGGAATGTATCAGAGCGGAATGGAATGGAATGGAAATGTAGATAATGGAATGGAATGCTTGGAAGTAGGGGTTTTGGAATGGAAGGGAATCGAATAAAATGGAATGTCGGGGATGATTGGAATGAAAGGGAAAAAAAATGGAATGTACCAGAATGGAATGAAAAAAACGAATGGAATGTGGGGAATGGAATTGTTTGGGAAGGGAAAGCAATGGAATGTAGCGTAATGGAATGGAATGGTATGTAGCAGAATAGAAAAAAAGGAATGTAGTAGTGGAATGTAGCAGAAGGAAATGGAATGGAAGTATGTAGCGGAATGGAATTTAATGGAAGGGAATGAAATGGAATGTGGGAATGGAAGGGGAATGAAAAATTTGGGAAAATAAAATGGAAAGGAATGTAGCGTAAGGGAATGGAAAGGAATGGAATGTGCGGAATGGAAAGGAACGGAATGCAATGGAGCATGAAAAGGAGCGGAATGACAGGGAAAGGGAAATGGAATAAAAAGGAGAAGAAATAAGCGGAATGGAATGTAATGAAATGGAGGGGAATGGGGGAAAAAAATGGAAAGGGAATGAAATGGAAGGGATGGTATGGGTGTAATGGAATGTAGCAGAATGGAAGGTTTGGGAAACGGAATAAGCGAAATGGAGGGTTTGGTAGGAATGGAATAGAAGGGAAATTTGAAGGGAAATGGGTGCAGAAAGGGAAATGGAATGGAATGGACTGAATGAAATATAATGGAAGGGAAATGGAGTGGATTGTACCCAAAATGGAATGGAATGGATGGTAGCGGAATGGAATGAAATGGAATGGAATGGAATGGAATGTCACGGACTGGAAGGTAATGGAGTGGAATGGAATGTAGAGGAATGGAATTGAACAGAATGTAGTGGAATGGATTGGAATGGAAAGAAAAGGTGCGGAATGGAATGGAAAGGAATGGAGTGGATTGTAGTGGAAAGGATTAGAATGGAATGTAGCGGAATTGAATGGAATCTAGAGGAATGTAATGGAAAGGTATGTAGCAGATTGCAATGGAATGGTATGTAGCGGAATGGAATGGAATGGAGAGAAATGGAATGGAATAGAATGGAATGTAGCAGAATAGAAAGGAATGGAAATAGAATGTAATGTAGCAGAATGGAATGCAATGCAATGGAATGCAATGTAGCAGAATGGAATGGAATGGAATGGAGCCTATTGGAATGGAATGAAATGTAACGGAATAGAATGGAATGGAATGGAATGTAGCAGAATGGATTGGAATGAAATGGAATGTAGCAGAATGGATGGAATGGATAGAAGCGGATTATGGGGAAATGGATTTGAACGGAATGCAGTGGAAGGGGATAGAATCGAGAGGAATGGAATGGAATGGTATGTAGCGGAATGGAATGGATGGGAATGGTATGTAGCAGAATGGAATGGAATGGAATGGAATGAAGCAGAATAGAGAGTTATGGCATGGAATGTATTGGAATTTAGCAGAATGAAATGAAATGGAATGGAATGGAATGGAATGAAATGGAATTGTATGGAATGGAATGCAATGTAGCAGAATGCAATGGAATGGAATGGAAAGGAATTGAATATAGCGGAATGGAATAGAATGGAATTGAATGGTTTGGAATAGAATGTAGCAGAATAGAATGGAATGGAATGTTATACAGTGCAATGGAATGGAATGGAATTGAATGATGTAACAGAATGGAATGGAATGGAATGGAATACAATGTCGCGGAATGGATTGGAATGGAATGGAATGTAGAGGAATACAGTGGAATAGAATGGAATGGAATTGAATGTAGTGGAATGGAATGGATTGGAATTATTCGGAATGCAAATGGAATGGAAAGGAGTGTAGAGGAGTGGAATGGAATGTAGAGGAATGGAATGGAATGGAATAAAATAGAATGGAGTGGAATGGAATGGAGTGGAATGGAGCAGAATGTAGTGTAATGGAATGGAACGTAATGCCCCAGAATAGGTTGGAATGAAATGGAGCAAAATGGAATGGATTGTAATATAGCAGAATGGAATGGAATGTAGCAGAATTAAACGGAATGGAATGTAGCGGAGTGGAATGGAAAGAATTGGAATGGAATGGAATGGAATGGAATGTAGTGGAGTGGAATGGAATGGAAATTTGAAGGAGTGAAGGGAAAAGGGAAATACAAGGGAAATTTAATGGAATGTAGCGGAATGGAATGGAATGGAATGTAGCCAAATAGATTGGAAAGGAATCGAATGTAGCGGAATGGAATGGAATCTAGCAGAAAGGAATGGAATGGAATGTAATACAATGGAATGTAATGGAATATAGCAGAAAGGAATGGAATGGAATTGAATGGAATAAAATGGAATTGAGTGGAATGGAATGCAACAGAATGTAATGGAATTGAATGTAGCGGAATGGAATGGAATGGAATGGAATAAAATGGAATGTAGTGAAATGGAATGGAATGGGATGGAATGGATTGTAGCCTAATGGAATGGAATGGATTGTAGCAGAATGGAAAGAAATGGAATTAAATGGAATGGAATGGAATGGAATGTCACGAACTGTAATGGAATGGCATGGAATGGAATGTAGAGGAATGGAATGAAACGGAATCTAGCGGAATAGGTTGGAATGGAATGGAAAGGAATGGAGTGGATTGTAGTGAAATCTAGTGGAATGGAATGTAGTTGAATTGAATGGAATCTAGCGGTATGGAATGGATTGGAATGTAGAGGAATGAGGAGGATTGGAAAGGAATGTAATTTAATGGAATGGAATGGAATTTACCAGAATGGAATGGAGTGGAATGGAATGGAACGGAATGGAAAGGAATCTAGCAGAATGGAATGGAATGGAAAATTAAGTAATGGATTGGAAAGGAAAGTAGCAGAATGAGAAGGAAAGGAATGGAATGGAATGGAAGGTATTGGAATTGAATGGAATGTAGGGGAATGGAGCAGAATGTAGTGGAATGGAATGGAACGTAATGCGGCAGAATAGAATGGAATGAAATGGAGCAAAATGAAATGGATTGCAATATAGCGGAGTGGAATGGAATGTAGCAGAATTAAATGGAATGGATTGTAGCGGAGTAGAAGGGAAAGGAATTGAACGGAAGGGAATGTAATGTAATGTAGTGGAGTGGAATGGAATGGAATTGAAGGGAGTGGAATGGAAAGGAATGCAATGGAATTGAATGGAATGTAGCGGAATGGAATGGAATGGAATGTAGCTGAATAAATTGGAATGGAATGGAATGTAGCGGAATGGAATGGAATCTAGCAGAAAGAAACGGAATGGAATGTAGCACAATAGAATGGAATGGAATATAGCGGAAAGAAATGGAATGGAATAGAATGGAAAATAATGGAATTGAGTGGAATGGAGAGCAGCAGAATGTAATGGAATGGAATGGAATGGAATGTAGCGGAATGGAATGGAATGAAATGTAGTGAAATGGAATGGAAAGGAATGAAATAGACTGTAGCCTAATGGAATGGAATGGATTGTAGCAGAATGGAATGAAATGGAATGGATTGGAATGGGAATGGAATGGAATGTCACGGACTGGAATGGAAAGGCGTGCAATGAAACGTAGCAGAATGGAATGGAACGGAATGTAGCAGAATAGATTGGAATGGAATGGGGAAAAGGAAAGGAATGGAGCGGATTGTAGTGGAATCTACTGGAATGGAATGTAGGGGAATTGAATGGAAACTAGAGGAATGGCATGGAATGTAGTGGAATGAGGAGGATTGGAATGGAATGTAATTTAATGGAAATGAATGGATTGTAGCAGAATGGAATGTAGTTGAATGGAATGGAACGGAATGGAAAGGAATGTAGCGGAATGGAATGGAATGGAAAAAAAGTAATGGAATGGAAAGGAATGTAGCAGAATGAGAAGGAAAGGAATGGAATGGAAGGGAAGGTAGTGGAATTGAATGGAATGGAGGGGAATGGAATAGAATTTAGTGCAACAGAATGGAATGGAATTGAATGTACTGTATGGAGTGGAATGGAGAGGAATGGAATGGAGTGGAATGGAGCAGAATGTAATGAAATGTAGCATAATAGAATGGAAGGTAGTGGAATGGAATGGAATGGAATGGAAAATGTAACGCAATGGAATGTAGCAGAATGGAATGGAATGAAATGGAGCAGAATGGAATGAAAGGTAGTGGAATGGAATGGAAAGGAATGCAATGGAATGTAACGCAATGGAATGGAATGGAGAGTAGCAGAATGGAGTGGAATGGAATGGAATGCAATGGAATGGAATTGAGCAGAAAGCAGTGGAATGGAAGGTAATGGAGTGGAATGTAGCAGAATCAATTGGAATGGAAGGGTTTAGAGCAGAATGGAAAAAAATGGTTTGTAGCGGAATGGAATGGATTGACTCGTAATGGAATGGAATGGAATGTAGTGGAATCGTATGGAATGCAATGGAAGGGAATGTAACAGAATGGAATAGAATGGAATGGAATGAAATGGAATGTCGCGGAATGGAATGGAGTGGAATGTAGCGGAATGGAATGGAATGGAAAGATAAGGAATGGATTGGAAAGGAATGTAGCGGAATGGATGGAACAGAATATAGCGGAATGCAGTGGAATGAAATGTAGCGGAATGTAGCGGACTCGAATGGAATGGAAAGGAATGGAATGGATCGGAATAGAATGGAAAGGAACGGAATGGAATGGAAAGAATATAGCGGAATGGGATAGAATGGAATGGAATGAATTGGAATATAGCAGAATGGAATGGAAAGTAATGCAATGAAATGCAATGTTTCAATATGGAATGGAATTTAAGGAAATGGAATGGAAAGGAATGTAGCGGAATAGAATGGAATGGAATTGAATGGAATGGAATGTTCCAGAAGGTAATGGAATGGAATTGAATGTACTGGAATGGAATGGGAGGCAGCGAATGCAATGGAATGGAATGGAGATGAATGTGGTGGAATGGAATGGAATAGACTGAAATGTAGCGGAATGGAATGTAATGGAATGGAAATTAGTGGAATGGAATGGGATGAATTGAATGGAATGGAAAGTAGTGGAATGGAATGGAATGGAATCAAATGGAATGGAATGGAGCAGAATATAGTGGAATGGAATGGACGGAGTGGATAGGAGTGGAATGGAATGGAATGTAGCAGAATGGAAAGGAATGTAGCAGAATTGAATGGAATGGAATGTAGCAGAATGGAGTGGAATGGAATGGAATAGAAAAGAGTGGAATGGAATGGGATGGAATGTATCGGAATGTAGCGGAATGGAATGGAATGGAGCATATTGGAGCACAATGGAATGGAATGGAAGTAGCAGAATGGAATGTAATTGAGCGAAATGGAAGGCATTGGAATGGAGCAGAATGGAATGGAATGGAGCAGAATGGAATGGAATCGTATGTAGCACAATGGATTGGAATGGAATTGAATGGAATGGAATAGAATGGAAAATAGTGGAATGTAATAGAATGAAATGGCATGGAGCGGAAAGTAGTAGAATGGAATGGATTGGAATGGAATGAAATCCAGCAGAACTTAGCGGAATATAATGAAATTGAATCGAATGCAATGGAGTGGAATGTAGTGGAATGCATTGGATTGAAAATGGAATGGAATGGAGTGGAATGTTGAGAACGGAATGGAATGGAAAGGACTGGAGCCAAATGTAGCGGAATGACATGTGGCAGAATGGAATGAAATGTAGCGGAATAGAATGGAATGGAATGTAGCGGAATGGAATGGAATGGAAAGGAATGTAGCATAATGGGAAGGAATGGAGTGTAATGGAATGGAATGGAATGTACAGAAATGCAATTAATTGGAGAAGGAATGGAATGGAATGGAATGGAAACGAATGGAATGGAATGGACTGGAGCCAAATGTAGTGGAATGAAATGTGGCAGAATGGAATGGAATGTAGCGGAATAGAATGGAATGGAATATAGCGGAATGTAATGGAATGGAAAGGAATGTAGCATAATGGGAATGGAGTGTAATGGAATGGAATGGAGTACAGAAATGCAATTAATTGGAGAGGAATGGAATGGAATGGAATGGAATGTAGCGGAATGGAATGGAATGTAGTGGAATGTAGCGGATTGGAATGGAAACTAATTTAATGGAATGGAATGGAATAAAGCAGAATGGAATGTAGTGGAATGGAATGGAATATAGCGGAATGGAATGGAATGGAAAATAAGGAATGGAATGGAAAGTAATGTAGCGGAATGCGAAGGAATGGAATGGAATGGAATGGAAGATAGTGGAATTGATTGGAATAGAAGGGAATGGAATTCAGCGGAATAGAATGGAATGGAATGTAGTGGAAGGAATGGAATGGAATGGATGGAGTTGAATGGAGCGGAATGGAATGGAATGTGGCGGAATGGAATGAAATGGAGCAGAATAGAATTAATGGTCATGGAATGGAATGGAATGCAATGGAATGCAAAGGAATGGAATGGAATGTAGCGGAATGGAATGGAATGGAGCAGAATGGAATGGAATGGAGTGGATTGGAGAAGAATGGAATGGAATGGAATGTAGCAGAATGGAATGGAATGAAGCGGAATGGAATGGATGTGTATGGAGCAGAATGGAATGGAATGGAGAGGAATGGAATGGAATGCAATGTATTGGAATGGAGCAGAAAGTAATGGAATGGAAGGGAACGTATCGGAATGTAGCGGAAAAGAATGGAATGGAGCAGATTGGAGCAGAATTGATTGGTATGGAATGTAGCGGAATGGAATGGAATGGAGCGGAATGGAATAGATTTATATGGAGAGGAATGGAATGGAATGGAGCAGAATGGAATGGAAAGAAATGTAGTGGAATTGAATGGAATGGAATAGAATGGAATGAAAAAAGTGGAATGGAATGGAAAAAGTGGAATGGAATGGATTGGAATGGAGTGGAATGGAGGAGAATGAAATGGAATGGAAAGGAATGTAACGTAATGGAATGCAACGGAATGGAATGGAATAAGTGGAATGGAGTGGAAAGGAATGTTGAGAAATGAAGCGGAATGGAATGGAATGGAGAGGAATGGAATGCATTGGAATGGAGCGAAATAGAATGGAATTTGAGCAGAATGGAATGGAGTGGAATGTAGCGGAAAGGAATGTAGTGGAATGGAATGGAATGGAATAAAATGGAATTTAGTGGAATGGATTGAAATGGAAAATAAAGGAATGGAGTGGAAAGGAATGTAGTGGAATGAGAAGGAATAGAATGGAATGGAAGGGACAGGAATGTAGTGGAATTTGAATAGAATGTTGCAGAATGGAATGGAATGGAATGGAATAGAATGGAATCGATTGGAAAGGAATAAAATGGATGGATCAGAATGTAGCGGTGTGGAATGGAATGGAATGCAACAGAATGGAATGGAATGAAATGGAGGAAAATGGAACGGTATGTAATATAGCGGAATGGAATGGAATGGAGCAGTATGGAATGGAATGGAATGTAGCATGATTAAATGGAATGAATTGGGGCGGAGTGTAATGGAAAGGAATAGAATAGAAGGGAATGGAATGGAATGTAGACGAGTGTAATGGAATAGAATGGAAGGGAGTGGAATGGAATGGAATGCAATGGAATGGAATGGAATGAAGCCTAATGAAATGGAATGGAATGTAGCGGAATAGATTGGAATGGAATGAAAAGAGGCAGAATGGATTGCAATGTAATGCAGTGGATTGTAGCGGAATGGAGTGGAATGGAATGTAGCAGAATGGAATGGAATCTAGCGGAGTGGAATGGAATGTAGCACAATGGAATGGAAAGGAATGGAATATAGCGAATGGAATGGATTGGAATGGAATGCAATTGAATTGAATGGCATGGAGTGTAGCAGAATGTAATGGAATGGAATGGAATGGAGTGTAGCGGAATGGAATAGAAAGGAATGGAATGGAATGTAGTGTAAAGGAATGGAATGGAATATAGCCTAATGGAATGGAATGGATTGTAGTGGAATGGAATTGAATGGAATGGAATGGAATGTCACAGACTGGAATGGAATGGAATGCAATGGAATGTAGCAGAATGGAATGGTCCAGAATGTAGCGTAATGGGTTGGAATGGAATGGAATTGCACGGAATGGAATGGAAAGGAATGGAGCGAATTGTAGAGGAATGGAGTGGAATGGAATGTAGCGGAATAGAATGGAATCTAGCGGAATGGAATGGAATGGAAATTAGCAGAATGGAAAGGAATGGAATGGTATGTAGCAGAATGGAAAGGAATAGAATTAAATGGAATATAGCGAAATGGAATGGAATGTAGCAGATTGAATGGAATGGAATGGAGCCTAATGGAATGGAATGCAATGTAGCGGAATAGAATGGAATCGAATGAAATGGAATGGAATGGAATGGAATGAAATGGAGTGGAATGTAGTGGAATGGAAAGGAATGGAGTGCAGTGGAAATGAATGGAATGGAATGTAGCAAAATGGAATTTAATGGAAAGTAGCGGAATGGAATGGAGAGGAATGGAATGGAATGTAGCAAAATTAATTGGAACATAATGTAGTGGAGAGGAATGGAATGGAATGGAATGGAATGCAGCGAAGTGGAAAGGAATGCAATGGAATGAAAACGAGTGGAATGGAATGGAATGGAAAATTGAATTGAATGTAGTGGAAAGATTTGGAATAAAATGTAGCAGAATGATTTGGAATGGAATGGAACGGAGTGGAATGGAATGGAAATGGATTGGGCGGATTGTTGTGGAATGTATTTGAATGGAATACAGTGGATGGGAAAGGAATCTAGTGGCATGGAATGGAATGGAATGCGGCAGAATGGAACAGAATGGAATGGAATGTAGCAGAATGGAATGGAATGAAATGGAATAGAAAATAGAGGAATGGAATGGAATGGAATGGAATGGAATGGAATGAAATGGAATGTAGTGGAATGCAATGGAATGGAAAGGAATGGAACGGAATGTGGCCTAATGGAATGAAATGGAATATAGCGGAATGGAATGGAATGGAATGGAATGGAAAGGAAAGGGATGGAATGCACCAGAATGGAAAGGAATGGAATGGAATGTAGTGGAATGGAATGGAAAGGAATGGAACAGAATGTAGCGGAATGGAATGGAATGGAATGCAGCGGAATAGAATGCATTGGAATGGAGTAATTGTAATGGAACGGAATGTAGTGGAATTAAATGGAATGGGGTGGAATGGAATGGAATGGAATGTAGCAGAATTAAGTGGAGTGGAATGTAGTGACATGGAATGGAATGGAATGGAACGGAAAATTTTGGGGAAATGGAGGGGGAAGGGCAATTGGAGGGGAATGTAGGGAAATGGAATGGAACGGGGAAGGGAAAGGGGGAAAGGGAAAAAGGTGGGAATGGAAGGGAAATTTAAAAAAAGGTAGGGAATGGAATGGAATGGAATGGAATGGAATGGAATAAGGTGCTTGGAATGGAATGGAATGGAATGGAGCAAAAGGTAGTGGAATGGAATGGAAGGGGAAATGGAAGGGTAAGGAAATTAATGGAAGGGAAAAGGAAGGGAATAAAAGGAATGGAAGGGAAGTGGAATGGAATGGAAGGAAGGGAATGGAAAGAATTTTAGGTGGAAGGGAAAGGGAAAATGGGAAAAAAATGAAAGGAATGGAATGGAAGAGAAAATGGAAGGGAAGGGAAAAGGGGAATGGAATAAAGGAAAGGAAAATTTGAAGGAAGGGTAGTGGAAAATTTAAATGGAATGGAATGAAAGGTGGAATGGAATGAAATGGAATGGAAATGAAATGGAAAAAGTTAGTGGAAAGGAAAATTGAAATGGAATGGGGAAGGGAAATTGGAGTAATTAAGGGGAATGGAAGGGAATGGAAGGGTTGTGGAATGGAATGAAAGGGAAAAGGGGGAATTTTGGGAAAGGAAGGGTAGGAAAGGAGGAATTTAAATGGGAAGGGAAAGGGGAATAAAGGAGTGGAATGGAAAAAAATTGGAATGTAAAAGGAAGGGAAGGGAAATTTAATAAAAGGGTAGTGGATTGGAAGGGAAAGGAAAAAAAAATGGAATTTCGTGGAATGGAAGGGAAATGGAATGTAGGGGAAAGGGAATGGGGAATGGAATGGAAGGGAAAAAAGGGGGAATGGAAGGGAAGGGGAAAAAAAGGAATAAGGGGATTGGTTTGGGAAAAGGGAAGGGAGGAATGGAGGGAATGGAATTTAGGGAAGGGAAATGGAAGGGAATTAGGGAATGGAGGGGAAATTGGAATGGAAGGAAGGGAAATGGGGAATGGAATGGAGGGGAAAAATAAAAAAAGGGAAATTGGGAAGGGAAAAGGAAAAAGGAAGGGAAATTTTAAAGGAAGAAGGGGAAAAGGGAATGGAAGGGAAGGGAAGGGAAGGGAGTGGAATGGAATGGAATGGAATGAAAGGGAATTTTGGAATGGAATGGGGGTGGAAAATTTAAAAGGAAAAGGAAGGGAAAGGGAATTGGAATGGAAGGGAATTGGAAGGGAAAGGAAAAAGAATGGAATTTAAGAAATGGAAGGGAAAGGGAAATGTAGCGGGAAGGGAAGGGAGTGGAATGGAATGGAAGGGAAGGGAAATGTAGTTGGAATGGAAGGGAAAGGGAAAAAATTAAAGGAATGGAAGGGGGTTTAGCGGAATGGAAGGAATGGAATGGGAAGGGAAATGGAAAGGAAGGTGGGGAAATGAATTTGGAATGGGGGGAAATGGAAAAAAATGGAAGGTAGGGGAATGGAAGGGAAATTTTTGGAAAATGGAATGTATGGAATGGAATGGAAGAATGGAAGGGAATTGACAGAAGGAAAAGGAATGAAAGGGAATTGGAATGGAAGGGTTAAGGTAGGGAAGGGAAAAATGGAATGGAAGGGCAATGGAAGGGAAAAAAAAATGGAATGGTTTTGAAAGGCAATTGGGAAGGGGAGGGAAATGGAATGGAATGGAATAATGGAAGAATGGGGGTTTAAGCAATGGAAGGGAAAATTTAAAAGGAAGGGAAGGGAATGGAAGGGAAATTTTGGAGGGGTTTAAAAAGAAAAAAATGGAATGGAATGGAAGGTGGGTGGAAGGGAAAATTTTTAAAAGGAAGGTAGCAAATGAAATTGAAGGGAATAATGGAAGGGAAATGGGTTTGTAGGGGAAATTTGGAATGGATTGTTTAAATGGAATGGAATGGAATGAAGGGGAAATTTGGAAGGGAAAAGAAGGGGAAAAGGGAATGGAAAGAAGGGAAATGGAAGGGAAGGAATGTAGGGAATGGAATGGTGGGAATTAGGGAATGGAAGGGAATGGAATTTGGAAGGGGTAGCGGAAGGGGTTGGAAAGGAAAAAAATGGAAGGGTTTTTGGAAAGAAGGGAAAAAAGGGGAAGGGGAATGGAAGGGAAATTGGAATGGGAATTTATAAGGAAAGGAATGGGGGGAAAAGGGAAAGGGAATGGAATTTTTCAAAGAATGGAAGGGAAAGGGAATGGAATGGATTTAAGGAGGGGAATAAAAAGGAAAGGAAAGGGAATGGAATGGAAGTAAAGGAAATGGAATGGAATAATTGGAATGGAAATGGAAGGGAGGGAATGTAGCGAAGGGGCAATGGAATGGAAGGGAAATTTGGGGGAAAATTGAGCGGGAATTTGGAAGGGAAATTGAATGGAAAGGAGTAGGAATGGAATGGAATGGAATGGGAATTTGGAATGGAAAAAAAAGTAAAAAGGAATGGAATAGAAAAAAATTGGAATGGAAGGAAGGGAGGGGAAAGGGAAGGGAAATGGGGGGGAATTGGGGGGAAGAATGGAAGGGGTTGGAATGAAAGGAATTGGAAGGGGAATGGAAAAAAAGGGAAGGGGTTGGAAAAAAAGGGGAAATGGAATGGAATGGGGAATGGAAGGGAAATTTAAAAAGGAAAGGGCAATGGAATGGAATGGTTTGGAATGTACGGAAAAAAAGGGGGGAATGGAAAGGAATAAAAGGGGAATGGAAATGGAATGGAATGGGGGAAAAGGGAATGGAAGGGAAAGCCGGAAGGGAAAGGGAAATTGGAAGGGAAAGACAATGGAAGGGAAAAGGTTTTGGGGAAGGGAAAAGGGTTTGGAATGGACCAAAAATAAAGGGTTTTTGGAATGGAATGGAATGGAAGGGAACGGAAGGGAAATTTTGGAAAGGGGAAGGAAGAAGGGAAAAAGGCAATGGAAGGAAAAAAAAAAATGGGGGAAAAAGGGAATGAAGGGAAAAAATGGAAGGGAATGAAATGGGGGTTGGAAGGGAAAGGTATGGAATGGAAGGGAAAAGGAATGAAGGGAAATGGAATGGAAAAAGAAAAAATGGAATGGAATGTAGGGAATAAAAAGGATTGGAATGGAATGGAATGGGGAATTTTTTGGAAAGGGAAGGGAAAGGGGAAATGGAAGGGAAAAGTTGGGAATTTGGAAGTGGAATGGAAGGGAAATTTGGAATGGAATGGAATGGAAGGGAAAGGGAAAAAAGGAAGGCCGAAGGGAAAAAATGGAATGAAAGGTGGCAAAGAATGGAATGGAATTAATGGAATGGAATGGAAGGAAAGGAAGGAATGGAATGTACGGGAAATGGAATGGAATGGAATGGATCCGAGTGTAGCAGAATGAAATGTGGCGGAATGGAAAGGAATGTAAAGGAATGTAGCATAATGGAATGGAATGGGTTGGAATGGGATGGAATGGAATGTACCATAATGCAATGGATTGGAGAGTAATGGAATGGAATGTTACGGAATGGAATGGAAGGTATGTAGCTGAATGGAATGGATTGGAATGGAGCGAAATAGAATGGATTTGATCAGAATGGAATGGAATGGAATGTAGCAGAATGGAATGTACTGGAATGGAATGGAATTGAATGGAAAAGAGCCGAGTGTAGCAGAAAGAAATGTGGCGAAATGGAATGGAATGTAAAGAAATGTAGCCTAATGTAATGAAATGTAGCGTAATGGAATGGAAGGTAGTGGAATGGAATGGAAAGGAATGAAGCATAATGGAATGGAATACAGCAGAATCAAATGGAATGGAATGTACCGGAATGAAAAGGACTGGATCAAAATAGAATGGAATGGAATGTAGCGGAATTGTTCGGAATGGAATGGAAAGGAATGGAATGGAAATGGAAAGAATATAGCGGAATTGGATAGAATGGAATGGAATGGAATATAGCGGAATGGAATGGAATGGAATGGATTGCAATGAAATGCAATGTTTTGAAATTGAATGGAATTTAAGGAAATGGAATGTAAAGGAATGTAGCGGAATAGAATGGAATGGAATTGAATGGAATGGAATGTTCCAGAAGGTAATGGAATGGAATGGAATGTACTGGAATGGAATGGAATGGAATGCAGCAGAATGTAGTGGAATGCAATGGAATGGAATGGAGATGAATGTAGCAGAATGGAATGGAATTGAATGGAATAGTCTGAAATGTAGCAGAATGGAATGGAATGGAATGGAAATTAGTGGAATGGAATGGGATGGAATTGAATGGAATGGAAAGTAGTGAAATGAAATGGAATGGAATGGAATGGAGCGGAATATAGTGGAATGGAACGGATAGAGTGGATTGGAGTGGAATGGAATGGAATGGAATATAGCGGAATGAAATGGAATGTAGCAGAATTGAATGGAATGGAATGTAGCAGAATGGAATGGAATGGAATGGATTGGAATATAGCAGTTGGAATGGAATGGAATGGAAAGTAGTGGAATGGAATGGGATGGAATGTATCGGAATGTAGTGGAATGGAATGGAATGGAGCGTATTGGAGCGCAATGGAATGGAATGGAACGTAGCGGAATGGAATGTAATTGAGCGAAATGGAAGGCATTGGAATGGAGCAGAATGGAATGGAATGGTATCGTATGTAGCACAATGGATTGGAATGGAATGCAATGGAATGGAATAGAATGGAAAATAGTGAATGGAATAGAATGAATTGGCTTGGAGCAGAAAGTAGTAGAATGGAATGGATTGGAATGGAATGGAATGAAGTAGAACTTAGTGAAATAGAACATAATGAAATCGAATGCAATGGAGCGAAATGTAGTGGAATGGATTGGATTGAAAATGGAATGGAATGGAGTGGAGTGTTGAGAAAGGAATGGAATGGAATGGACTGGAGCCAAATGTAGTGGAATGATATGTGGCAGAATGGAATGGAATGTAGGGGAATAGAATGGAATGGAATGTAGCAGAATGTGATGGAATGGAAAGGAATGTAGCATAATGGAAAGGATAGGAGTGTAATGGAGTGGAATGGAATGTACAGAAATGCAATTAATTGGAGAGGAATGGAATGGAATGGAATGGGATGGAATTGAATGTAGAGGAATGGAATGGAATGTAGCAGATTGGAATGGAAAGTAATTTAATGGAATGGAATGGAATGAAGCAGAAGGGAATGTAGTGGAATGGAATGGAATGGAATGGAATGTAGCGGAATGGAATGGAATGGAAAATAAGGAATGGAATGGAAAGTAATGTAGCGGAAGGAGAAGGAATGGAATGGAATGGAAGATAGTGGAATTGAATGGAAGAGAAGGGAATGGAATTCAGCGGAATAGAATGGAATGTAATTGAATGGAATGGAAAGAATGCAGCGGAAGGAATGGAATGGAATGGAATGTACTGGATGGAGTTGAATGGAGCGTAATGGAATGAAATGGAACAGAATAGAATGGAAGGTCATGGAATGGAATGGAATGGAATGCAATGGAATGCAAAGGAATGGAACGGAATGGATTGTGCGGAATGGAATGGAATGGAGCGGAATGGAATAGAATGGAGTGGATTGGAGCAGAATGGAATGGAATGGAATGTAGCAGAATGGAATGGAATGAAGCAGAATGGAATGGATTTGTATGGAGTGGAATGGAATGGAATGGAGAGGGATGGAATGGAATGCAATGTAACGGAATGGAGCAGAAAGCAATGGAATGGAAGGGAACGTATCAGAATGTAGCGGAAGGAATGGAATGGAGCGAATGGGGCAGAATTGAATGGAATGGAAAGGAGCGGAATGGAATGGAACGTAGCGGATTGGAATGGATTTGTATGGATAGGAATTGAATAGAATGGAGCAGAAAGGAATGGAAAGGAATGTAGTGGAATTGAAAGGAATGGAATAGAATGGGATGGAAAAAGTGGAATGGAATGGAAAAAGTGGAATGGAATGGATTGGAATGGAGTGGAATGGAGCAGAATGAAATGGAATGGAAAGGAATGTAACGTAATGGAAAGTAACGGAATGGAATGGAATATAGCAGAATGGAGTGGAATGGAATGTTGAGGAATGAAGCGGATTGGAATGGAATGGAGAGGATTGGAATGGATTGGAATGGAGTGAAATAGAATGGAATTTGAGCAGAATGGAATGGAATGGTATGTAGCGGAATGGAATGTAGTGGAATGGAATGGAATGGAATAAAACGGAATTTAGCGGAATGGAGTGAAATGGAAAATAAAGGAATGGAATGGAAAGGTATGTAGTGGAATGAGAAGGAAAGGAATGTAGTGGAATTGGAATAGAATGTTGCAGAATGGAATGGAATGGAACGGAATAGAATGGAATCTATTGCAAAGGAATGAAATGGATGGATCAGAATGTAGCGGTCTGGAATGGAATGGAATGCAGCAGAATGGAATGGAATGAAATGAGCAAAATGGAATGGTATGTAATATAGCGGAATGGAATGGAATGGAGTGGTATGGAATGGAATGGATTGTAGCGGAGTGGAATGGAAAGGAATAGAATAGAAGGAAATGGAATGGAATGTAGCCGAATAGAATGGAACGGAATGGAATGGAAGGGAGTGGAATGGAATGGAATGCAATGGAATGGAATGGAATGAAGCAGAAGGAAATGGAATGGAATGTAGCGGAATAGAATGGAATCGAATGAAATGTAGTGGAATGGATTGCAGTGTAATGGAGCGGATTGTAGCGGAATGGAGTGGATTGGAATGTAGCAGAATGGAATGGCAACTAGAGGAATGGAATGGAATGGAATGTAGCACAATGGAATGGAAAGGAATGGAATATAGCGAATAGAATGGATTGGAATGGAATGCAATTTAATTGAATGGCATGGAGTGTAGCAGAATGTAATGTAATGGAATGGAATGGAGTGTAGCGGGATGGAATAGAATGGAATGGAATGGAATGTAGTGGAAAGGAATGGAATGGAATGTAGCCTAATGGAATGGAATGCATTGCAGTGCAATGGAATTGAATGGAATGGAATGCAATGGAATGGAATGTCGCGGACTGGAATGGAATGGAGTGCAATGGAATGTAGCTGAATGCAATGGAACGGAATGTAGCGTAATGATTAGAATGGAATGGAATGACACGGAATGGAATGGAAAGGAATGGAGTGGATTGTAGAGGAATGGGGTGGAATGGAATGTAGCAGAATAGAATGGAATCTAGCGGAATGGAATGGTATGGAATTTAGCAGAATGGAAAGGAATGGAATGGTATGTAGCAGAATGAAAAGGAATAGAATTAAATGGAATATAGCGGAATGGAATGGAATGGAATGGAATGGAATGTAGCGGAATGGAATGGAATGGAATGGAGCCTAATGGAATGGAATGCAATGTAGCGGAATAGACTGGAATGCAATGGAATGGAATGGAATGGAGCGGAATGTAGTGGAACGGAAAGGAATGGAGTGCAGCGGAAATGAATGGAAAGGAATGTAGCAAAATAGAATTGAATGGAATGTAGCCGAGTGGAATGGAGCAGAATGGAATGGAATGTAGCAGAATTAATTGGAACATAATGTAGTAGAGTGGAATGGAATGGAATGTAACATAGTGGAAAGGAATGCAATGGAATGAAAACGAATGGAATGGAATGGAATCGAATGTAGTGGAATGGTTTCGAATGGAATGTAGCAGACTGATTTGGAATGGAATGGAATGCAGTGGAATGCAATGGAATGGATTGGGTGGATTGTTGTCGAATGGATTTGAATAGAATGCAGTGGAAGGAAATGGAATCTAATGGAATGGAATGGAATGGAAAGGAATGGTATGGAGCAAAATGGAACGGAATGGAAAGGAATGTAGCAGAATGCAATGGAAAGAAGTGGAATGGAAAGTAGAGGAATGGAATGGTATGGAATGAAATGGAATGTAGCGGAAAGCAATGAATGGAAAGGAATGGAACATAATGTGGCCTAATGCAATGGAATGGAATGTAGCGGAATGGAATGGATCGGAATTGAATGGAAAGGAATGGAATGGAAAGGGATGGAATGCACCAGAATGGAAAGGAATGGAATGGAATGTAGTGGAATGGAATGGACAGGAATGGAGCAGAATGTATCGGAATGGAATGGAATGGAAGGCAGAGGAATAGAATGCATTTGAATGCAGCAATTGTAATGGGACGGAATGTAGCGGAATTAAATGGAATGGAGTGGAACGGAATGGAAAGGAATGTAGCAGAATTAAGTGGAGTGGAATGTAGTGACGTGGAATGGAATGGAAAGGAGTTGAAGGCATTGGAGTGGAATGTAGCAGAATGGAATGGAATGGAGTGGAGTGGACTGTAGTGGAATGGGATGGAATGGAATAGAATGGAATGGAATCAAATGTAGCAAAATGGAATGGAATGGAATGGAATAAGGGGCTTGGAATGGAATGGAGCAAAAGGGAGTGGAATAGAATGGAATGAAATGGAATGTAGCATCATGGAATGGAATGGAATGATATAGAATGGAATGAAGTGGAATGGAATGGAAAGGAATGGAATGGAGCAGAATGTAGTGGAATGGAATGGAATGGAATGGGATCGAATGTACCGGAATGTAATGGAATAGAATGGAATGGAATGGAATATAACGGAATGGAATGGAATGGAATGGAATGGATAGTGGAATAGAAAGTTATGGCATGGAATGAAATGGAAAATAGTGGAATGAAATGGAATGGAATGGAATGGAATGTAGCAGAATTCAATGCAATGGAATGTCGTAGAATGGAATGGAATGGAGCAGAATTGAACGGAATGGAATGTAGCAGAATTAAATGGAATGGAATGTATCAGAGTGGAATGGAATATAGACGAATGGAATGGAATGCAATGGAATGTAGTGGTTTAGAATGGAATGGAATCGAAAGAAATGGAATGTCGCGGAATGTATTGGAATGAAATGGAAATCAATGGAATGTACCAAAATGGAATGAAAAGAAATCGAATGGAATGTAGGAATGGGATGGTATGTAGCAGAATAGAAGGAAATGGAATGTAATGAACTGGAATGTGGCAGAATGGAATGGAATGGAAGTATGTAGCGGAATGGAATTTAATAGAATGGAATGAAATAGAAATGTAGTGGAATGGAATGGAATGTAACAGAATGGAAAGGAATGTAGCGGAATGGAATGGAAAGGAATGGAATGTAGCGGAATGGAAAGGAGCGGAATGCAATGGAATGCAGCAAAAAGGAGCGGAATGACATGGAAGGGAATGGAATAGCATGGAGAAGAAATAAGCGGAATGGAATGGAATGGAATGTAGTGGAATGTAGTATGGATTGGTATGGAATGGAATAGAATGGAATTGAATGGAATGGAGTGCAGCAGACTGTAATGGAATGGAATGGAATGTAGTTGAATAAAATATAATGGAATGGAATGGAAAGGAACATAGGGGAATGGAATGAAATGGATTGTAGCCTAATGGAATGGGATGGATTGTAGCAGAATGGAATGAAATGGAATGGAATGGAATGGAATGTCATGGACTAGAAGGTAATGGAATGCAGCGGAATGGAATTGAATAGAATGTAGTGGAATGGATGGGAATGGAAAGGAAATGCACGGAATGGAATGGAAAGGGATGGAGCGAATTGAAGTGGAAAGGATTAGAATGGAATGTAGCGGAATTGAATGGAATCTAGAGGAATGTAATGGAAAGGTATGTAGCGGCTTGGAATGGAATGGTATGTAGCAGAATAGAATGGAATGGAGTGAAATGGAATGGAATGCAATGGAATGCAATGTAGCAGAATAGAATGGAATGGAATGGAGCCTATTGAAATGGAATGAAATGTAATGGAATAGAATGGAATGGAAAGGAAGGTTGCAGAATGGAATGGAATGGAAAGGAATGAGCGGAATATAATGGAATGCAATGGAATGGAATCGAATGTACCAGAATGGAATTTAAAGGAAAGGAATGGAATGTAGCGGAATGGAATGGAATGGAATGGAATTTAGCGGAATGGAAAGGAAAGGAATGAAATGTAATGTAGTGGAATGTAGCAGAATGGAATAGAAATGAATGGAATGAAGTGGAATTGAATGGAATGCATTGGAACGTAGCGGAATGAAATGGAAAGGAATGAGATGGAATGGAGAAGAATGTAGTGGATTGGAATGGAACGGAATGCAGCAGAAATGAATGGAATGGAATGTAGCAAAATGGCATTGAATGGAATGTAGTAGAATGGAATGGAATGGAATGAGTGGAATCGAATGGAATGGAATGTAGCAGAATAAATGGAACATAATGTAGTGGAAAGAAATGAAATAGAATGGAATGTAGCGAAGTAGAATGCTATGGAATTGAATGGAATATAAACGAATGGAATGGAATCGAATGTAGTGGAATGGAATGGAATGGAATGTAGCAGAATGGATTGGAATGGAATGGAATGTAGCAGAATGGAATGGAATGGATAGAAGCGGATTATGATGGAATGGATTTGAATGGAATGCAGTAGAATGGAATAGAATTGAGAGGAATGGAATGGAATGGTATGTAGCCGAATGGAATGGATGGGAATGGTATGTAGTGGAATGGAATGGAATGGAATGTAGCAAAATGGAGTGGAATGAAATGGAATGGAAAGTAGAGGAATGGCGTGGAATGAAATGGAATATAGCGCTATGCAATGGAATGGAATGGAATGGTTTGGAATGGAATGTAGCCTAATGGAATGGTATGGAATGTAGCGGAAAGGAATGGAATTGAATGGAATGGAATCTAATGGAATGGGATGGAATGTAGTGGAATGGAATGGAATGGAATAGAATGTAGTGGAATGGAATGGAAAGGAATGGAGCAGAATGTAACGGAATTGAATGGAATGGAATGCTGCGGAATGGAATGCATTGGAATGGAACGGAATGGAGCAGAATGGAATGGAATGGAATGGAGCGGAATGGAATGTAGCAGAATTAAGTGGAATGGAATTTAGCGGAGTGGAATGGAATGGAATGGAAAGGAATGGAATGGAGTGGAATGCAATGGAGTGGAATGTAGCAGAATCAAATGGAATGCGATGGAATGGAGACTAATGTAACGGAATGGAATGGAATGGATTGAAATAGAGCAGACCTGTAGTGGAATGGAATGAAATGGAATGGAATGCACTGAGATGGAATGGAATATAGCAGAATGGAATGGAATGGATTCGAATGTCTCAGAATAGAATGGAATGGAATGGAATGGAATGTACCAGAATGGAATGGAATGGAATATAGCGGAATGGAATGGAATGCAATGGTAGGAATGAAATGTAGCAGCATGGAATGGAATACTATGGAATAGAATGGAATGGAATGTAGCTGCAAGGAATGGAATGGAATGGATGGAATATAGAACAAAGAAATAGAATGGAATGGAATGGAATGGAGCAGAATGAAGCAGAATGGAATGTAACAGAATGGAATGTAACGGAAAGGAATGGAATGGAAAGGAATGGAATGTAGTGGAATGGAATGGAATGGAAGGGAAGGGAATGAAGTGGATTAGAAAGTTATGGCATGGAATGGTTTGGAATGCAGCAGAATGAAATGAAATGGAATGGAATGGAATGAAATGGAATTGTATGGAATGGAATGCAATGTTGCAGAATGCAATGGAATGGAATGGAAAGGAATTGAATGTAGCGGAATGTAATAGAATGGAATGGAATGATTTGGAATAGAATGTAGCAGAAGAGAATGGAATGGAATGTTATACAGTGGAATGGAATGGAATAGAATGACATGTACCAGAATGGAATGGAATTGAATCAATTGTCACGGAATGGAATGGAATGCAAAGGAATGGAATGGAATGTAGCAGAATACAGTGGAATAGAATGGAATGGAATGGAATGTAGTGGAATGGAATGGATTGGAATTATTAGGAATGCAATGGAACGGAAAGGAGTGTAGCGGAATGGAATGGAGTGGAATGGAATGTAGCGGAATGGAATGGAATAGAATACAATGTAGTGGAACGGAATGGAGTGGAATGGAGCAGAATGTAGCGGAATGGAATGGAACGTAATGCAGCAGAATAGGATGGAATGAAATGGAGCAAAATGGAATGGATTGTAATATAGCGGAATGGAATGGAGTGTAGCAGAATTAAACGGAATGGATTGAAGCGGAGTGGAATGGAAAAATTGGATTGGAAGGGAAGGTAAGGCAATGTAGTGGAGTGGAATGGAATGGAATTGAAGGGAGTGAAATGGAAAGGAATGCAATGGAATTGAATGGAATGTAGCGGAATGGAATGGAATGGAATGTACCTGAATAGATTGGAATGGAATGGAATGTAGCGTAATGGAATGGAATCTAGTGAAATGGAATGGAATGGAATGGTGCACAATGGAATGGAATGGAATATAGCGGAAAGGAATGGAATGGAATTGAATGGAATAGAATGGAATTGAGTGGAATGGAGTGCAGCAGAATGTAATGGAATGGAATGGAATGTAGTGGAATGGAATAGAATGGAGTGGAATGGAATGGAATGAAATGGAATGTAGTGAAACGGAATGGGATGGAATGGATTGTAGCCTAATGGAATGGAATGGATTGTAGCAGAATGGAATGAAATGGAATGAAATGGAATGAAATGGAATGAAATGGAATGAAATGGAATGGAATGGAATGGAATGTCACGACTGGAATGGGATGTCACGAACTGGAATGGAATGGCATGGAATGGAATGTAGCGGAATGGAATGGAACAGAATGTAGCAGAATAGATTGGAATGGAATGGAATGGTGCAGAATGGAATGGAAAGGAATGGAGCGGATTGTTGTGGAATCTAGTGGAATGTAATGTAAGCGAATGGAATGGAATCTAGAGGAATGGAATCGAATGTAGCGAAATGAGGAGGATTGGAATGGAATGTAATTAATGGAATGGAATGGAATGGAATGTAGCAGAATGGAATGGAGTGGAATGGAATGGAAAGGAATGGAAAGGAATGTAGCGGAATGGAATGGAATGGAAAATGAAGTAATGGATTGGACAGGAATGTAGCAGAATGAGAAGGAAAGGAATGGAATGGAATGGAAGGTAGTGGAATTGACTGGAATGGAGGGGAATGGAGCAGAATGTAGCGGAATGGAATGGAACGTAATACAGCATAATAGAATGGAATGAAATGGAGTAAAATGGAATGGATTGTATTATAGTGGAATGGAATGGAATGTACCAGAATTAAACGGAATGGATTGTAGCGGAGTGGAATGGAAAAGAATTGGTTTGGAAAGAATTGAGTGGAATGGAGTGCAGCAGAATGTAATGGAATGGAATGGAATGGAATGTAGCGGAATGGAATAGAATGGAATGGAATGGAATGAAATGGAACGCAGTGAAATGGAATGGAATGGGATGGAATGGATTGTAGTCTAATGGAATGGAATGTAGCGGAATGGAATAGAATGGAATGGAATGAAATGGAATGCAGTGAAATGGAATGGAATGGGATGGAATGGATTGTAGTCTAATGGAATGGAATGGATTGTAGCAGAATGGAATGGAATGGAATGGAACGGAATGGAATGTAGCAGAATGGAATGGAATGGAATGGAATGTAGCGGATTGAAATGGAATGGAATGGAATATGGCGAAATGGAATGGAATCGAACAGAGCAGAACTAAACAGAATGAAATGTGGTGGATTGGAATGGAATGGAGCTAAATGGAAAAGAATGGAATGTAGCAGAATGGAATGGAATATAGCACAATGGAATGGAAAGGAATGTAGCATAATGGAATTGAATGGAGTATAATGGAATGGAATGGAATGTACCAGAATGGAATGGATTGGATCAAAACGGAATGGAATGGAATGTAGTGGAATGGAATGGAAAGCATTGGAATGGAATATATTGGAAAAGAATGGAATGGAAGCGAATGGAATGATATGTAGTGGAAGGGAATGGAATGGCAGGGAATGGAAGGGAATGTAGCAGAATGGAATGGAATGGAATGGAATGGAATGGAATGGAATGTAGCAGAATGGAATGGAGCGGAATGGAATGTATTGTTGCAGAATAAAGTGGAATGGAATGCAGCGGACTGGAATGGAATGGAAAGCGATGGAATGGAATGTAGCGGAAAGGAATGTAATGGAATGGAATGGAATGTACCGGAATGGAGTGGAGTGGAGGGGAATGGAATGGAGTGGAATGTAGCAGAATCGAATGGAATGGAAAGTAGAGGAATGGAATGGAAAGGAATGGAAATGAATGGTATGGAATGGAATGTAGCCTAATGGAATGGAATGGAATGTAGCAGAATGGAATGGAATGAAATGGAATGGAATGGAATGGAATGGAATTGAATGGAAAGGGATGGAATGTAGCAGAATAGAATGGAATGGAATGGAATGGAATGGAATGTACCGGAATGGAATGGAATGGAAAGGAACGAAGTGTAGTGGAATGGAATGGAATGCAATGCAGTGGAATGGAATGCATTGAAATTCAGCAATTTTGAATGGAATGGAATGTAGCACAATGGAATGGAATGGCGTAGAATGGAATGGAATGGATTGTAGCAGAATTAACTGGAATGGAATGTAGGGGAGTGGAATGGAATGGAATGGAATTTAGCGGGAGGGAATGGAATGTAATGGAATGGAATGTAGCGGAATGGAATGGAATTGAGTGGAATGAAATGGAGTGGAATGTAGCAGAATGGGATGGAATGGAATGGAGAAGAATTTAGTGGAATGGAATGGAATGGAATGGAGTGAACTGTAGTAGAATGGAATGGAATAGAATGGAATGGAATGGAATGTAGCAGAATGAAATGGAATGGAATGAAATGGAATCGAATGTCACAGAATGGAATGGAATGGAATGGAATTGGATGTCACAGAATGGAATGGAATGGAATGTACCAGAATTGAATGGAATGGAAAGGGGTCGAATGTCACAGAATAGAATGGAATGGAATGAAATGTACCAGAATGGAATGGAATGGAATGGAATGTAGCGGATGGAATGGAATGGAATAGAACGGAATGTAATGTAATGGCATGGAATGGAATGGATCAGAATGGAATGGAAAGTAGGTGCATGGAATGGAATGGAATGCAAGGAAAGTAGAACAATGGAATGGAATGCAATGGAATGGAGCAGAATGAGGCAAAGTGGAATGCAACAGAATGGAATGGAATGGAATACAATGGAATGGAAAGGAATGGAACGGAATAGAATGGAATGGAATGGAATATAGTGGAATGGAATGGAATGGAAATTAGTGGAATAGAATGTTATGGCATGTAATGGAATGTAGCGAAATGAAATCAAATGGAATGGAATGGAATATACCAGATTGCAATGGAATGGAATATAATGGAATGTAGATTAATGGAATGGAATGTTTTGGAATGGAATGTACCAGAATAGAATGGAGTGGAATGTTTTATAGCGGAATGGAAGTGAATGAAATGTATCGGAATGGAATGGAATCAAATCAAATCAAATGTCGTGGAGTGGAATGGAATGGAATGAATCAGAATAGAATCGAATGTATTGAAATGGAATGTAGTGGAAAGGAATGGAATGGAATGGATGTAGTGGAATAGAATGGAATGGCATGGAATGGAATGGAAAGTAGCAGAATGAAATGAAATGGAACGGAATGGAATAGAATGGAATGTTGCAGAATGGAATGGAATCCAATGTAGCGGAATGGAATGGAACGGAATGGAATGTAGTGGAATGGAATGGAATGGAGTGTAATGGAGCAGAATGTAGCGAAAAGGAGTAGAAATTAATGGAATGGAATGGAGCAGAAAGTAGCGAAATTGAATGGAATGGAAGGAAATGGAATGCAGCGGAATTGAGAGGAATAGAATGGAGTGGAAAGAAAGGGAATAATATGCAGTGGAAAGGAATGTAGCGGAATGGGATGGAACGGAATGTAATGGAGTGGAATGTAGAGAAATGAAATGGAATGGAATGGAAAGAATTGGAATGGAATGTAGTGGAATGAAATGCAATGGAATGGAATGCAATGGAATGGGATGGAATGTAGTGGAATGGAATGGAATAGAATGGAATGTAGTGATATGGAATGGAATGGATTGGAATGTAGCGAGTGGAATGGAATGGAATGGAATGTAGCGGAATGGAATGGAAGGGAAAGGAATGGAACGTACCGGACAGGAATGGAATGTACTGGAATGGAATGGAATAGAGCAGTATGTAGCAGAATAGAATGGAATGGTATGCAGCGGATTGGAGTCGAATGGAATGCAGCAAATTGGAATGGAATGGAATGCAACAGAAAGGAATCTAATGGAGTGGAATGGAATGGAATGTAGCAGAATTAAATGTAATGGAATTAGCCGAGTGGAATGGAATGTAGCAGAATGAAATGGAATGTAATGGAATGGAATGGAGTGGAATGGAATGGCATGGAATGGAATGGAATGGAATGGAATCGAATCGAATGTAACGGAATAGAATGGAATTGAATGGAGCGGATTATAGTGGAATGGAGTGGAATTGAATGTAGCAGAATCTAATGGAATCTAGCGTAATAGAATGTAGCAGAATTTAATGGAATGGAATATAGCAGAATGGAAAGAAATGGAATAGACCCTAATGTAGCAGAATGTAGCAGAATGGAATTGAATGGATTGGAATGGACAGTAGCAAAATGGAATGGAATGGAATGGAAAGGAATGGAATGCAGAGGTATGGAATGGAAATGAATGGAATGTAGTAGAATGGAAGGGAATGGAATGAAATGGAATGGAATGTAGTAGTATGGAATGGAATAGAATGGAATGTATCGGAAAGGAATGAAATGAAATGGAACGGAATGGAATGTACCAGAATGGAATGGAATGGAATCAAATGTCGTGGAATGGAATGGTATGGAATGGATTGGAATGAAATGCACCAGAATGAAATGGAATGGAATGGACTGGAATGTAGCAGAATGAAATGGAATGGGAATGAAAGGAATGGAATGTACCGGCATGGAATGGAATGGAATGGAATGGAATGTGCCTGCATGGAATGGAATGTAATTAATGGAACGTAGAACAATGGAATGGAAGGGAGCCGAATGAATCAGAATGGAATGCAATATAATGGAATATATTGGAAGGGAATGGAATGAAAAATAACGGAATGAAATGGAATGGTAAGTAGTGGAGTGGAATGGTATGGAATGGAAAGTAGCAGATTTAAAAGGAATAGAATGTAGAGGAGTGGAATGGAATAGAATGGAATGGAATGGAATGGAGTGGAATGCAATCGAGTGGAATGTAGCAGAATGGAATGGAATGGAATGGAATGTAGCGGAGTGAAATGGAATGGAATGGAATGGAATGGAGCAGAATGGAACAGAATGGAATGGCATGGAATATACCGGAATGGAATGGATTGGAATGGAATGGAATGTAGCAGAATGAAATGGAATGGAATGGAAAGAAATGGAATGTAGCAGCATGGAATGGAATGAAATGGAATGGGATGGAATGGAATGGAATGAATGGAATGGAATGGAATGCAATGAAAATGAATGCAATGGAATGGAAGGGAATGGAGTATAGCTGAATGGAATAGAATGGAATGGAAATTATCGGAATGTAGCCAAATAAATGGAATGCAATGGAATGGAATGTAGTGGACTGTTTCGGAATGGAATGGAATGGAAGGGAATGGAATGTAGCTGAATGGAATGGAATGAAAAGTAGTGAAATTGAATGGAATGTAGCAGAATATAAAGGAATAGAATGGAATATAGGTTAATGGAATGGAATGAAATGGAATGGAATAGGATGCAATGTAGCAGAATAGAATGGTATAAATGGATTGTAGCAGAATTAAATGGAATGGAATGGAATGAAATGTAGCGGACTGAAATGGAATGAATGGAGTGTAATGTAGCAGAAAGTAAAGGAATGGAATGGAATGTACCAGAATGGGATGTAGCGGAATGGAATAGAATGGAATGTAGCGGAATGGAATGCAATGGAACGAGTTGTAGCCCAATGGAATGGATTTAATGAAATGGAATGGAATGGAACGTAGGAGAATGGAATGGAATGGACTGGAATCGAATGGAATGGAATGAAGCGGAATGGAATGGAATGCATCGGAATGGAATGCAATGGAATGGAATGGAGTTGAATGGACTGAAATGGAATAGAATAGAATGAAATGGAATGGAATGGAAAGTAGCGGAATGGAATGGAATGAAATGGAGCGGAATGGAGTGGAAAGGAATGGAAGGGAATGGAATGGAATGGAGCTGAATGTAGCAGAATGGAATGGAAAGGAATGAAATGGAGCTTATGGAGCATAATGGAATGTAGTGGAATGGAATGGAATGGAACAGAATGAAGCACAATGGAATGGAGCAGAAAGGAATGGAATTGAGTGAAATGTGGCGGAATGGAATGGAGCAGAAAGGAATGGAATAGAATGTAGCTGAATGGAATGGAATGAAATGGAATGGAATATATCGGAATGGAATGGAATGGAATGTAAAGGAAAGGAATGGAATGGATTGGAAAGGATTGGAATTGAATGTTGGGGAATGGAATGGAAAGGAATTGAATTGGATGGAAAGTAGCAGAATGGAATGGAATGTAGCAGAATTGAAAGGAATGGAATATACCGGAGTGGAATGGAGTGGAATGGAAAGGAATGTAATGTAGCAGAATGTATTGGAATGGAGTGTAATGCAATGGAGTGGAATGTAGCACAATGGAATGGAATGGTATGGAATGTAGTGGAATGTACCGGAATTGAATGGATTTCAATGGAATGGAATGTTGCAGAATGGAATGGAATGGAATGGAAAGGAATGGAATCTAACAGCATGGAATGGAATGGAATGGAATGGGAGGGATGGAACGGAATGGAATGGAATGTAACGGAATGGAATGGAAGGGAATGGAATGCAATGGAAAGAATGGAATGGAATGGAAGGGAACGGAATGTAGCTGAATGGAATGGAATGGAATGCAGCGGAATGTAGCTGAATAAATAGAATGGAATGGAATGGAATGTAGCGGATTGTATCGCAATGGAATGGAATGGAATCGAATGTAGCTTAATGGAATGGAATGAAATATAGCGGAATTGAATGGAATATAGCAGAATATAAAGGAATAGAATGGAATATAGGTTAATGACATGGAATGGAATGGAATGCAATGTATTGGAATAGAATGGTATAGAATGGATTGAAGCAGAATAAAATAGAATGGAATTAAATGGAATGTAGCAGAATGAAATGGAACGAATGGAGTGGTATGTAGCAGAAAGTAAAGGAATGGAATGGAATGTACCGGAATGGAATGGAATGGAATGGAATCGAATGTAGTCGAAAGGAACGGAATGGAATGGAGCAGATAGTAGCGGAATGGAGGGGAAGGTAATGTAGCGGAAAGGAATGGAATCCAACAGAATGCAATGGAATGGAATATAGCAGAATGAAATTGAATAGAATGGAATGGAATGTAGCGAAATTGAATGAAAAGATTGGAATGGAAAGGTAAGGAATGGAATGGACTGCAATGGAATGGAATGTAACAGAAAGGAATGTATTCGAACGGAATGGAATATAGAGGAATGGAATGCAATGGAATGGCTTGGAATGGAATGTACCGGAGTGGAATGAAATGGAATGGAATGGAATCGAATGTCGTGTAATGGTATGGAATGGAATGGATTGGAATGGAATTCCCCAGAATGGAATAGAATGAAATGGAATGGAATGTAGCGGAATGGAATGGGATGCAATACAATGGAATGTAGTGGAATAAAATGGAATGGCATGGAATGGAATGGTATGAGAGGAATGAAATGGAATGGTAAGGTATGGAATGGAAAGGAATGCAGCTGAATGGAATGGAACGTAATGTAATAGATGGAATGCAATGTAGCAGATTGGAATGGAACGGAAGGGATTATAGCGGAATGGAATGGAATGGAGCGGAATGTAGCAAAATGGAATGGAATGGAATGAAATAAAATAGATTGAAAAGTATCGGTATGGAAAGGAATGCAATGGAATGGAATGGAGCGGAATGAAGCAGAATGGAATGGAGGGGAATGGAATGGAAGTAAGCGAAATGGAATATTATGGAATGGAATGGAATGGAATGCAATGTAGCAGAATCTGAAGAAATGGAATGGAATGGAATGAAATGTAGCTTAATATAATGCAATGTAGCAGAATGGAATGTAATGGAATGGAAAGGAATGTAGCGAAATGGAATGGAATGGAATGGAATAAAATGGAATATACCTGAATGGAATGGAATTATAATGGAATGTAGCGGAATAGAAAGGAATGGCATGGAATGGAATCGAATAGAAACTAATGGAATAGAATGTAGGAGAATGGAATGGAATCGAATGTAATCGAATGGAATGGAATGAAGCGGAATGGAATGGAATGTATCCGAATGGAATGGAATGGAAAGGAATGGAATGGAATGGAAAGGAATGGAATGGAATGGAATGGAATAGAATGGACTGGAGTGGAATGGATGAAATGGAATACAACGGAATGGAATGGAATGGAAAGTAGCCAATGCAATGGAATGAAATGGAATGGAATGGAGCGGAATGTAGCAAAATGGAATGGAAGGGAATGGAATGGAATGGAGCTGAATGTAGCAGAATGGAATGGAAAGGAATGGAATGGAGCTTATGGAGCATAATGGAATGTAGTGGAATGGAAAGGAATGGAGCAGAATGTAGCAGAATGGAATGCAACGGAATGGAAAGGAATGGAATGGAATGGAATGGAAAGGATTGGAATAAAATGATGGCGATTTCAATGGAATGGAGTGGGATGGAAAGTAGCAGTATGGAATGGAATGGAATGGAATGGAGCAGAATTAAACGGAATGGAATGTAGCAGAGTGGAATGGAATGGAATGGAATATAGGGTAATGGAATGGAATTGAGTGGAATGCAAAGGAGTGGAATGTAGTAGAACGGAACGGAATGAAATGGAATGTAGCAGAATATAATGGAATGGAAAGTACCAGAATGGAACGGATTGGAATGAAATGGAATGTAGCAGAATGGAATGGAAAGGAATGGAATGAATCAGCATGGAATGGAATGGAATGCAATGCGATGGAATGGAATGGAATGGAATGCAATGGAAAGGAATGGAATGGAATGGAAGGGCAGGGAATGTAGCTCAATGGAATGGAATGGAATGTATAGGAATGTAGCCGAATAAATGGAATGGAATGGAATGGAATGTAGCGGATTGTATCGGAATGGAATGGAATGGAATGGAACTGTATGGAATGGAATGGAATGCAATGGAAAGTAGCGGAATTGAATAGAATGTAGCGGAATATAAAGGAATGGAATGGAATATAGCCGAATGGAATGGGTTGTAATGTAGCAGTATACAATGGGTATAGAATGGATTGTAGCGTAATAAAATGGAAAGGAATGGAATGTAGCGGAATGAAATGGAATGAATTGAGTGGAATGAAGCAGAAAGTAAAGGAATGGAATGGAATGTAGCAGAATGGAATGGATTGGAATGTAAGGGAATGGAATGGAATGGAGTGGAATGCAATGGAGTGGAATTTAGTAGAATGGAAGGGAATGGAACGGAATGAAGCAGAATGGAATGGAATGGAATGTACCAGAACGGAATGGATTGGAATGAAATGGAAATTAGCAGAATAGAAAGGAATGGAATGGAAAGGAATGGAATGTAGCGGAATGGAATGGAATGGGATGGCATGGAATTTAATGGATTGGAATGTAAAGGAATGGAATGGAATGCAATGGAAAGGAATGGAATGGAATGGAAGGGAATGTAGCGGAATGGAATGGAATGGGATGGCATGGAATTTAATGGATTGGAATGTAAATGAATGGAATGGAATGCAATGGAATGGAATGGAAGGGAACGGAATATAGTTGAATGGATGGAATGGAATGGAATGTAGCAGAATGTTGCCGAATAAATGGAATGGAATGGAATGGAATGCAGCAGATTGTATCGGATATCAGAATGGAATGGAATGGAATGGAATGTAGCGGAATTGAATGGAATGTAGCGGAATATAAAGGACTCGAATGGAATATAGCGGAATGGAATGGAATGGAAGGGGATGGGATGCAAGGTAGTAGAATAGAATGGTATAGAATGGATTGTAGCAGAATAAAATGGAATGGAATGAAATGGAATGTAGTCAAAAGAAATAGAATGAATGTATTGAAATGTAGCAGAAAGTAAAGGAATGGAATGGAATGTAGCAGAATGGAATGGAATGGAATGAAATGGAATGGGATCGAATATAGTCGAAAGGAATGGAGTGGAATGGAGCGGATTGTAGTGGAATGGAGGGGAAGGTAATGTAGCGGGAAGGAATGGAATCCAGAGGAATGGAATGGAATGGAATTTAGCGGAATGGAATGGAATAGAATGGAATGGAATGGAATGTAGCAGAATGGTATGGAATGGAATGGAATGGAATGTAGCGGAATGGAATGGAATGCAGTGGAATATAATGGAATGGCATCGGATGGAATGGAATGGAAACTAATGGAATGGAATGTAGCAGAGTGTAATGGAATGGAATAGAATCGAATGGAAAGAAATGAAGCGGAATGGAATGAAATGTGTCGGAATGGAATGGAATGGAATGCAATGGAATGGAGTGGAATGAAGAGAAATGGAATAGAATGGAATGGAATGCAATGGAATGGAAAGTAGCGGAATGGAATGGAATGGAATGCAGCAGAATGGAACGGAATGGAATGGAAGGGAATGGAATGGAAAGGACCTGAATGTAGCAGAATGGAATGGAAAGGAATGGAATGGAGCTTATGGAGCATAATGGAATGTAGCGGAATGGAATGGATTGGAGCAAAATGTAGCAGAATGGAATGCAGCAGAAAGGAATGGAATGGAGTGAAATGGAGCAGAATGGAATGGAGCAGAAAGAAATGCCATTGAATGTAGTGGAATGGAATGGAATGAAATGGAATGGAATATAGCGGAATGGAATAGAATGGAAAGGATTGGAATGGAATGTTGCGGAATGGAATGGAATGGAATGGGATGGAAAGCAGCAGAATGGAATGGAATGGAATTTAGCAGAATTAAACGGAAAGGAATGTAGCAGAGTGGAATGGAATGGAATGTATGGGAATGGATTGGAATGTGGTGGGATGCAATGGAGTGGAATGTAGTAGAATGGAACGGAATGGAGTGGAATGTAGCTGAATGGAATGGAATGGAATATACTGGAATAGAATGTTTTGGAATGAAATGGAATGTAGCAGAATGGAATGGAAAGGAATGGAATGTAGTAGCATAGAATGGAATGGAATGGAATGGGATGGCATGGAATGGAATGAAATGAAATGGAATGGAATAGAAGGGAACGGAGTGTGTCTGAATGGAATTGTATGGAATGGAATGTAGCAGAATGCAGCCAAATAAATAGAATGGAATGGAATGGAATGTAGCGGATTGTATCGGAATGGAATGGAAGGGAATAGAATGTAACTGAATGGAATGGAATGGAATGCAATGGAATGTAGCGAAAATGAATGAAATGTAGTGGAATATAAAGGAATGGAATGGAATATAGTGGAATGGAATGGGATGCAGTGTAGCAGAATAGAATGGTATAGAATGGATTGTAGCGGAATAGAATGGAATGGAAAGTAGCAGAATGAAATGGAATGAATGGAGTGGAATGCAGCAGAAAGTAAAGGAATGTAATGGAATGTAGCAGAATGGAATGAAATGGAATGGGATCGAATGTAGCTGAAAGGAATGGAGTGGAATGGAGCAGATTGTAGCGAAATGGAGGGGAAGGTAATGTAGCGGAAAGGAATGGAATTCAGGGGAATGGAATGGAATGGAATGTAGCGGAATGGAATGGAATAGAATGGAATGGAATGGAATGTAGCGGAATGGAATGTAGCGGAATATAATGGAATGGAATGGATTGGAAACTAATGGAATGGAATGCAGCAGAATGGAGTGGAATGGAAGGGAATCGACTGTAATGGAATGAAGTGGAATGGAATGAATGTATCGGAATGGAATGGAATGGAATGCAGTGGAATGGAGTGATATGGAAAAGAACGGAATGGAATTGAATGGAGATTAGTGGAATATAATGGAATGAAATGGAATGGAATGGAGCTTAATTGAGCGGAAAGGAATGGAAGGGAATGGAATGGAATGGAGCTGATGTAGCAGAATGGATGGAAAGGAATGGAATGGAGCTTATGGAGCATAATGGAATGAAGCGGAATGGAATGGAATGGAGCAGAATGTAGCAGAATGGAATGCAGCAGAAAGGAATGGAATGGAGTGAAATGTAGTGGAATGGAATGGAGTAGAAAGCAATGGCATAGAATGTAGCGGAATGGAATGGAATATAGCAGAATGGAAGGGAATGGAATGGAATGGAATGGAATGGAATGGAAAGGATTGGAATGGAATGGAATAGAAGGGAACGGAATGTGTCTGAATGGAATTGTAAGGAATGGAATGTAGCAGAATGCAGCCAAATAAATAGAATGGAATGGAATGGAATGTAGCGGATTGTATCGGAATGGTATGGAACGGAATAGAATGTAACTGAATGGAATGGAATGGAATGCAATGGAATGTAGCGAAAATGAATGGAATGTAGTGGAATATAAAGGAATGGAATGGAATATAGCGGAATGGAATGGGATGCAATGTAGCAGAATAGAATGGTATAGAATGGATTGTAGAAGAATAAAATGGAATGGAATGGAATGGAAAGTAGCAGAATGAAATGGAATGAATGAAGTGGAATGCAGCAGAAAGTAAAGGAATGTAATGGAATGTAGCAGAATGGAATGAAATGGAATGGGATCGAATGTAGCTGAAAGGAATGGAGTGGAATGGAGCAGATTGTAGCGAAATGGAGGGGAAGGTAATGTAGCGGAAAGGAACGGAATCCAGGGGAATGGGATGGAATGGAATGTAGTGGAATGGAATGGAATAGAATGGAATGGAATGGAATGTAGCGGAATGGAATGGAATGGAATGTAGCGGAATATAATGGAATGGAATGGACTGGAAACTAATGGAATGGAATGCAGCAGAATAGAGTGGAATGGAAGGGAATCGACTGTAATGGAATGAAGCGGAATGGAATGGAATGTATCGGAATGGAATGGAATGGAATGCAGTGGAATGGAGTGAAATGGAATAGAACGGAATAGAATTGAATGGAGATTAGTGGAATGGAATGGAATGGAGCGGAATTGAGCGGAAAGGAATGGAAGGGAATGGAATGGAATGGAATGGGATGCAATGTAGCAGAATAGAATGGTATAGAATGGATTGTATAAGAATAAAACGGAATGGAAAGGAATGTAGTGGAAGAAATGGAATGAATGAAGTGGAATGTAGCAGAAAGTAAAGGAATGGGATGGAATGTCGCGGAATGGAACGGAATGGAATGGAATGGAATGGGTTGGAATTTAGCAGACAAAATGTAATGGAATGGAATGAAATGTAGCGGAATGGAATTGAATGGAATGGAATCGAATGTAGCAGATGTAATGGAATGGAATGGATTGGAATGGAATGTATCAAAATGCAATGGAGTGGAAAGTAATTGAATGTAACAGAATGGAATTGAAGAAATGGAATGGAATATAGTGGAATAAAATGGAATGTTATGGAATGGAATGGTATGAGCGGAATGAAATGGAATGGTATGGTATGCAATGGAATGGAATGTGGTAGAATGAACTGGAATGGAATGGAATGGAATGGAATGGAGCAGAAGGTAGTGAAATGGAATGTAATGGAATGGATCGGAAAGTATCGATATGGAATGAACCAGAATGGAATGGAATGGAGCGGATGGAATTGAATGGAATGTAGAGGAATGATATGGAATGGAGAAGAAAGTAGCAGAATGGAATGCAGCCGAATGGAATGGAATGGAGCAGAAAGGAATGGAATAGAATGGAGCAGAAAAAAATGGAATGGAAAGTAGTGGAGTGGAATGGAATGGAATGGAATGAAATGGAATGTAGCAGAATGGAATGGAATGGAATGCAATGGAAAGTACCAGAATATAATGGAATGGAATAGAAGAAAAGGATTGGAATGTAGCAGAATGGAGTGGAATGGAATGGAATGTAGCAGAGTGGAATGGAATGGAACAGAATGGAGTGGAATGAAATGGAATTGAATGGGATGGAATGGAGCCGAATGTAGCGGAATGGAATGGAATGTGGCGGAATGTAGTCGAATAAATGGAAAGGAATTGAATGGAATGTAGCAGATTGTATGGGAATAGAATGGAATGGAATGAATAGAATTGAATGTTGCGGAATGGAATGGAATGGAATATACCAGAATGGAATGGAATGGAATGGAATGCAATGGAATGTATCGTAATGGAATGGAATCTAGAGGAATATAAAGGAATGGAATGGAATATAGGGAATGGAATAGAATGGAATGGAATGGGATGCAATGTAGCATAATAGAATGTTATAGAATGGATTGTAGAGGAATAAAATGGAATGGAATGGAATGCAGCGGACTGAAATTGAATGGAGCTTAATGTAGCAGAATGTAAAGGAATGTAATGGAATGTAGTGGAATGGAATGGAATGGAATGAAATGGAATGGGATCGAATGTAGCCGAAAGGAATGGAGTGAAATGTTGTGGATTGTAGCGAATGGAGGGCAAGGTAATGTAGCGGAATGGAATGGAATACAGCAGAATGGAATGGAATGGAATGTAGCGTAATGGATTGGAATAGAACAGAATGGAATGGAATGTAACTGAATAGAATGGAAATAATGGAATGGAATGGAATGGAATTTAGCAGAATGGAATGCATTCAAATGGAATGGAATATAGAGGAATGGAATGGAATGGAATGGCTTGGAATGGAATGTACCGGAGTGGCATGGAATTGATTTGAATGGAATGGAATAGATTGTCACAAAACGTAACAGAATGGAGTGGGTGGGAATGGAATATACCAGAATGGAATGGAACGTAGAGGAATGGAATGGATTGGAATAGAATGGAATGTAGCAGAATAAAATGGAATGGCATGGAATGGAATGGTATGTAGCGCAATGAAATGGAATGGTAAGGTATGGAATGGAATGGAATGGAATGTAGCAGAATGGAATGAAATGGAATGTAGAAGAAGAGAATGGAATGGAATGGAATATAGCGGAATGGAATGGATCAAAATGTAGCGAAATGGAATGGAATGGAATGGATCGGAATGAAGCAGAATGGAATGGAAAGGAATGGAATGGAATGGAGCTGAATGGAGCGGAATGTAATGGAACGGAATGGAATGGAATGTAGTGGATGGAGTGGAATGGAATGTAGTGGAATACTATGGAAAGGAGCAGAGTGGCAGAAAGGAATGCAGTGGAATGGAATGGAATTGAGCAGAAAGGAATGGAATGTAGCAGAATAAAATGGAATGTAATGCAGCAGAGTGGATGGAATGGAATGAAATGGGATGGAATGTAGCAGAATGAAATGGAATGTAATGGAATTGAATATAGCGGAATATAATGGAATGGTATGGAAGGAATGGAGTGGAATGTAGAAGAATGGAATGGAATGGAATGTAGCAGAGTGGAATCGACCAGAATGGAATGGAAAGGAGTGAACTGGAGCGGAATAAAATGGAATTGAATGGGATGGAATGGAGCTGAATGTAGTGGAATTGAATGAATGGAATGAAATGGAATGGAGTGGAATGCAATGGAGTGGAATGTAGCAGAATGGAATGTAAAGGAATGGAATGGAATGGACTGGAATGGAATGGAATGGAATGGAATGGAGACGAATGTAGAGGAATGGAATGGAACGGAAGGTAATGGAATGGAATGGAATGTAGTGTAGAGGAGTGGAATGGATGGAATGTACAGGAATGGAATGAATTGGACTGGAATGGAATTTAGCAGAATAGAATGGAAGGGAATGGAAAGGAATGGAATGTAGTGCCATGATATGAATGGAATGGAATGGAATGGAATGGAATACAATGGAATGGAATGGAATGGATTGGAGCAGAAACGAGCACTATGGAATACAACGGAATGGATTGGAAGGGAATGGAGTGTAACGGAATGGAATGGAATGGAATGGAATGGAGTGAAACGGAATGGAATGGAATACAATGTTGTGGAATGGAATGGAATGGAATCAAACGGAATGTAGCGGAATGGAATGGAATGGAATGTAGCCGAATAAATGGAAGAAATGGAATAGAATGTAGCAGTATGTATCGGAATGGAATGGAATGGAATGTAGGGGAATGGAAAGGAATGTAATGGAAAGTAGCGGAAGAGAATGGAATGGAATGGAACGGAATGGAGAAAAATGGAGTAGAACAGAATGGAATGGAATGTAAAACAATGGAATGGAATGGAATGGATTGGAGCAGAAGGTAGCACAATGGAATGCAACGGAATAGAATGGAATGGAATGTAACGAAATGGAATGGAATAGAATGTAGCGGAATGAAATGGAATGGAATCAAACGGATTGTAGTGGAATTGAATTGAATGGAATGGAATGTAGCGGAATGTAGCCGAATAAATGGAATGGAATGGAATGGAATGTAGCAGTATGTATTGGAAAAGAATGGAATGTAGGGGAATGGAACAGAATAGAATGGAAAGTAGCAGAATGGAATGGAATGAAATGGAGCAGAAAGGAGAAAAATGGAATAGAACAGAATGGAATACAATGCTGGGGAAAACAGCAGAAAAGAATGGAACGGAATGGAATGGAATGGAGAGGATTGGAGCGGAATGGAATGGAAGGCAATAGAATGGAATGGAGCTGAATATAGAAGAATGGAATGGAAAGGAATGGATTTTAGCTTATGGAGCGAAATGGAAAGTAGTAGAATGCAAAGGAATGGAGCAGAATGTAGCGAAATGGAATGGAACCGAATGGAATGGAATGGATCGGAAACTATCGGTATGGAATGGAACAGAATGGAATGTAATGGAGTGGATGCAGTTGAATGGAATGTAGCGGAATGGTATGGAATGGAGCAGAAAGTAGCAGAATGGAATGCAGCAGAATGGAATGGAATGTAGCAGAAAGGAATGGAATAATGGAGCACAATAAAGTGGAATGGAATGTAGTGGAGTGGAAAGGAGTGGAATGGAATGGAATGAAATGGAATGTAGCAGAATGGAATATAATGGAATGCAATGGAATGTACCTGAATATAAAGGATTGGAAGGGAAGGAATGGAATGGAATGCAGCAGAATGGAATGGAATGGAATGGAATGTAACAGAGGGGAATTGAATGGAGCAGAATGAAATGGAATTGAATGGGATGGAATGGAACTGAAAGTAGCGGAATGAAATGGAATGTAGCAGAATGCAGCCGAATAAATGGAATGGATTGGAAAGGAATGTAGCAGATTGTATCAGAATGGAATGGAATGGAATGTCGTGGAATGGAATGGAATGTACCAGAATTGAATGATATGTAATGGAATGGAAAATAGCGGAATGGAATGGAATGTAGAGGAATGGAATGGAACGAAATGGAATAGAATAGAGTGGTATGTAGTGTATTGGAATAGAATGGAATGGAATGTAACGGAATGGAATGGATTGGAATGGAATGGAAGGTAGCAGAATGGAATGGAATGGAATGGAAATGAATCGAATGTACCGGCATGGAATGGAATGGAATGCAATGCAGCTGGGTGGAATGGAATGGAATGGAAAACAATGGAATGGAATGTATTGGAGCAGAATGTATGCACAAAAAATGCAACGGAATGGAATGGAATGGAATGGAAAGTAACGGAATGGAATGGAATGGATGGAAGGAAATGTAGCAGAATGGAATGGAATGGAAAAGAGGAATGTAGCAGAAAGGAACGGAATGGAATGGAATGTGTTGGAATGTAGCCGAATAAATGGAATGGAATGGATTGTAGCAGATTGTAACGGAATGGAATGGAATGCAATGGAATGGAATGTAATCGAATGTCATGGAATGGAATGGAATGGAATGTACAAGAATGGAATGATATGCAATGGAATGGAATGTAGCGGAATGGAATGGAATGGAATGTAGAGTAATGGAATGGAACGGAATGGAAAGTAGGAGAATGGAATAAAATGGAATGGAATGGAGCAGAATGGAGTGAAATGGAATAGAACGGAATGGAATGGAATGGAATGGAGCGGAAACAACAGAATGGAAAGGAATGGAATGCAATGGAATGGAGTGGAATGGAGCGGAATGGAAAGGAACAGAATGGAATGGAATCCACCTGTATGTAGCAGAATGGAATGGAAAGGAATGGAATGGAGCGTATGGAGCACAATGGAAAGCAGCAGAATGCAATGGAATGCAGCAGAATGTAGCAGAATGGAATGATGCGGAGTGGAAAGGAATGAAGCAAAATGTATGGGAATGGAAAGGAACGAAATGGAATGGAATTGAATATAGTGGAATGGAATGGAATGGAATGAAATGTAGCAGAATGGAATGGAATGTAGTGGAATGGAATGAAATGGAATGTAGCAGAATGGAATGGAATGTAATGGAATGTAGTGGAATGGAATGGAATGGAAAGGATTGGAATGGAATGCAGAGGAATGGAAGGGATTGGAATGGAATGAGAAAGAATGTAGCAAAACAATGGAATTGAATGGAATGGAATGTTCCGGAATGGAATGGAATGGAGGGAGCACAATGGAATGGAATGGAATGGAATGGAATGCAGTGGAATGGAATGGGTTGAAATGGAACAAATTGGAATTTAACGGAAAATAGCAGAATGGAATGGAAAGGAGCAGAATGGAATGGAATGGAATGTAGCAGAATTAAATGGAATGGAATGTAGATGTGTGGAAAGGAATGAAATGGAATGGAAAGGAATGGAAGGGAATGGAATGTAGTGGAATGGAATGGAACGGATTAGAATGCAATGGAGTGGAATGCAGCAGAATGGAATGGAATGGAATGTAGCAGAGTGAAATAGAACAGAATGGAATTGAATGGTGCTGAATGGAGCGGAATGGTATGGATTGGAATGGAATGGAATGGAATGTAGCGGAGTGAGATGGAACAGAATGGAATTGAATGGAGTGAAATGGAGCGGAATGGAATGGAATGGAATGTAGTAGAATGGAATGGAATGGAATGAAAAGGAATGGAACGTAGAGGCATGGAATGGGATGGAATGGAATGGAAAGGAAGGGAACGGAATGGAATGGAATGGGATGGAAAGGAAAGGAATGGAATGCAATGTAGCAGAATGGAATGGAATGGAATGGAAAGGAATGCAGCGGAATAGAATGAAATGGAATGGAATGTAGTGGAACGTAGCCGAATAAATGGAATGGGATGGAATGGAATGTAGCCTAATGTATCAGAATGGAATGGAATGGAAAGTAGTGGAATGGAATGGAATGAAATGTAGCGGAATTGAATGTACCGGAATATAAATGAATGGAATGGAATGTAGCGGAATGGAATGGAATGGAATGGATTATAGCAGAATAAAATGGAATGGAATAGAATGGAATGTAGTGGAATGAAATGGAATGAATGGAATGGAATGTAGCAGAAAGTAAAAGAATGGAATGGAATGTAGCCGAATGGAATGGAATGGAATGGAATGGATGGAATGGGAAGGAATGTAGCAGAATAGAATGTAATGGATTGGAATGAAATGTAGTGGAATGGAATGGAATGGAATCGAATATCGTGGAATGGAATGGAATGGAATGTATTGGAATGGAATGTACCCGAATGGAATGGAATGGAATGGAGTGGAAAGTATCGGAATGGAATGGTACGGAATTGAATGGAGTGGAATAGTATGGAGCGGAATGGAATGGAAGGGAATGGAATGGAAGGGAGCTGAATGGAGCGGATGCAATGGAACGGAATGGATTTGAAAGGAGTGGATGGAGTGGAATGGAATGGAGCGGAATGGAATGGAATGGAGCAGAAAGTAGCTAAATGGAATGCAGCAGAATGGAATGCAATGGCGCAGAAAGAAATGGAATATAGTAGTATAAAATGGAATGGAATGCAGCGGAGTGGAAAGGAATGGAATGGAATGAAATGTAGCAGAATGGGATGGAATGGAATGTCACGGAATATAATGGAATGGGATGGAATGCAATGGAGTGGAATGTAGCAGAATGCATTGGAATGGAATGGAATGAGGCAGAGTGGAATGGAATGGAATGGAATGCAATGAGGCAGAGTGGAGAGGAATGGAATGGAATGAAATGGAATGTAGCAGAGTGGAATGGAATGTATTGTAATGGAATGGAATGTAGAGGAATGGAATGGATTGGAATGGAGCTGGAATGGAATGGAATGGAATGTAGCACAATTAAATGGAACATAATGTAGCAGAGAGGAATGAAATGGAATGGAATGGAATGGAATGGAGCGGAGTTGAATGGAATGGAATGGAATGCAATGGTGTGGAATGGAATGGAATGGAATGTAGTGGAATGGATTGGAATGGAATGGAAAGTAGCTGAATGGAATGGAATAAAATGGAGCAGATTGTAGTGCAATGGATTTGAATGGAATGCAGTGGAATGGAATGGAAACTAGTGGAATGGAATGGAATGGGATGTAGCAGAAAGGAATGGAATGGAATGGTATGTAGCGGAATGGAATGGAATGGAATAGAATGTAGCAGAATGGAATGGAATGAAATGGAATGGAAAATAGTGTAATGGAATGGAATGAAATGGAATGTAGCCTCATGGAATGGAATGAAATGTATCGGAATGGAATTGAATGGAAAGAGATGGAATGTAGCAGAATGAAATGGAATGGAATGGAATGTACCGGAGTGGAATGGAATGGAAAGGAACGGAATGGAATGGAATGGAATGGAATGGAATGGAATGGAATGGAATGGAATGTAAAGGAATGGAGCAGAATGTAGCGGAATGGAATGAAATGGAATGCAGCGGAATGGAATGCATTGGAATGGAGCAAAATGGAATGGAACGGAATATATCCGAATGGAATGGAATGGATCGGACCCAATGGAAAGAAATGTAGCAGAATTAAGTGGAATGGAATAAAGCGGAGTGGAATGGAATGGAATGAAATGGAATGGAATGGAATGTAGACTAATGGAATTGAATGTAATGGAATGGAATGTAGCGTAATGGAATGGAATGCAATGGAGTGGATGTAGCAGAATGGAATGGAGATGAATGTAGCGGAATAGAATGGAATGGAATGGAAAAGAAGGGAGCAGACTGCAGCAGAATGGAATGGAATGGAATGGAATGTACTGGAATGGAATGGAATGGAATGTAGAAGAATGGAATAGAATGGAATGGAATGGAATCAAATGTCGTGTAATGGAATGGAAAGGCATGGAATGGAATGGAATGGAATGGAATGTACCAGAATGGAATAGAATGGAATGTAGCGACTTGGAATGGAATGGAAAGGATGGAATGTAGAACAATGGAATGGAATGGAATGAAATGGAATGGACAGGATTGGTATGGAATGTTGGGGAATGGAATGGAATGGAATGGGATGGAAAGTAGCAGAATGGGATGGAATGGTATGTAGCAGAATTTAACATAATGGAATGTAGTGGAGTGGAATGGAATGGAATGTAGGGGAATGGAATGGAATGGAGTGGAATGCAATGGAGTGGATTGTAGAATGGAATTGAATGGAATGTAGCGGAATGGAATGGAATGAAATGTACCAGAATGGAATTGATTGGAATAAAATGGAATGTAGCAGAATGGTTTGGAATGGAATGGAAACGAATGGAATGTATCGGCATGAAATGGAATGGAATGGGATGGCATGGAATGGAATAGAATGGAATGGAATGCAATGGAAAGGAATGGAATGGAATGGAAGGGAACGGAATGTAGCTGAATTGAATGGAATGGAATGTAGCGGAATGTAGCCAAATAAATGGAATGGAACAGAATGGAATCTAGTAGATTGTATGGGATAGGAATTGAATGGAATGGAATGTAACTGAATGGAATGGAATGGAATGCAATGGAATGTAGTGGTATTTAAAGGAATGGAATAGAATATAGCGGAATGTAATGGAATAGGATGCAATGTAGCAAAACAGAATGGCATAGAATGGATTGTAGTGGAATAAAATGGAATGGAATGGAGTGGAATGTAGCAGAAAGAAATGGAATGAATGGAGTGGAATGTAGAAGAATATAAAGGAATGGAATGGAATGTAGCAGAATTGAATGGAATGGAATGAAATGGAATGGGATCTAATGTAGCTGAAACGAATGGAGTGGAATGGAGTAGATTGTAGAGGAATGGAGGGGAAGGTAATGTAGTGGAAATGAATGGAATCCAGAGGAAAGGAATGGAATGGAATGTAGCGGAATGGAATGGAATAGAATGGAATGGAATGGAATGTAGTGGAATGGAATGGAAAAATTTAATGGAATGGAAAGAAATGGAGTGGAATGGAATGGAATGTAGCGGAATGGAATGGAATGGAATGGAATGTAGAGGAATATAATGCAATGGCATGGAATGGAATGGAATGAAAAGTAATGGAATGGAATGTAGCAGAATTGAATGGAATTTAATGGAATCGAATGGAATGGAATGAAGTGATGGAATGGAATGTATGTGAATGGAATGGAATGCAACGGAATGGAATGGAGGGTAATGGAGCGATATGGCATAGAATGGAATGGAATGGAATGGAAAGTAGCGGAATGGAATGGAATGAACTGGAAAGAATGGAGGGGAATGTAATGGAAGGAAATGGAATGGAATGGAGCTGAATGTAACAGAATGGAATGGAGAGGAATGGAATGGAGCTTATGGAGCATAATGGAATGTAGCTAAATGGAATGGAATGGAGCAGAATGTACCAGAATGGAATGCAGTGGAAAGGAATGGAATGGATCGAAGTGTAGCGGAATGGAATTGAGCAGAAAGGAATGGAATAGAATGTACCGGAATGGAATGGAATGAAATGGAAAGGATTGGAATGGAATGTTGGGGAATGGAATGGATGGAAAGTAGCAGAATAGAATGAAATGGAATGTAGCAGAATTAAACGGAATGGAATGTAGCAGACTGGAATGGAATGGAATGGAATGGGATGGAATGTAGGGCAATGGAATGAAATGGAGTGGAATGCAATGGAGTGGAATGTAGTAGAATGGAACGGAATGGAATAGAATGTAGTGGAATGGAATGGAATGGAATGGAATGTACCGGAATGGAATGGATTGGAATGAAATGGAATGCAGCAGAATGTAATGGAATGGAGTTGAAAGGAATGGAATGTAGCGGCATGGAATGGAATGGAATGGAATGGAATGCAATGGAAAGGAATGGAATTGAATGGAAGGGAACGGAATGTAGCTGAATGGAATGGATAGGAATGTAGCGAATGTAGTCGAATAAATAGAATGGAATGGAATGGAATGTAGCGGATTGTATCAGAATGGAATGGCATGGAATGTAACTGAATGGAATGGCATGCAAAGAAAGTAACGGAATTGAATGGAATGTAGTGGAATATAAAGGAATGGAATGGAAAATAGCAGAAAGGAATGGAATGAAATGGGATGGAATGAGCAGAATGGAACGGAATGGAATGGAAGGAATAGAATGGAATGGAGCTGAATGTAGCAGAATGGAATGGGAAGGAATGGAATGGAGCTTATGGAGCATAATGGAATGTAGCGGAATGGAATGGAATGGAATGGAGCAGAATGTAGCAGAATGGCTTGCAGCACAAAGGAATGGAATGGAGCAAAATGTAGCAGAATGGAATGGAGCAGAAAGCAATGGAATAGAATGTAGCAGAATGGAATGGAATGGAATGGAAAGGATTGGAATGGAATGTTGGTGAATGGAATGGAATGGAATGGGATGGAAAGTAGCAGAATGGAATGGAATTCGAATGGAATGTAGCAGAATTGAATGGAATGGAATGTAGCAGAGTGGAATGGAATGGAATGTAGGGGAATGGAATGGAATGTGGTGGAAGGCAATGGAGTGGAATTTAGTAGAATGGAACGGAATGGAATGGAATGTAGCCGAATGGAATGGAATGGAATATACTGGAATTGAATGGATTGAAATGAAATGGAATGTAGCAGAATGGAATGTAGAGGCATGGAATGGAATGGAATGGAATGAAATAGGATGGCATGGAATAGAATGGAATGTAAAGGAATAGAATTGGAATGGAATGGAATGGAAAGGAATGGAATGGAATGGAAACGAATGGAATGTAGCTGAAAGGGATGGAATGGATTGTAATGTAGTGGAGTGTAGCCGAATAAATGGAATGGAATGGAATGTAGCGGATTTTATCGGAATGGAATGGAATGGAATGTAGCTGAATGGAATGGACTTGAATGAAATGGAATGTAGCAGAATTGAATGGAATGTCGTGGAACATAAAGGAATGGAATGGATTATAGGGGAATGAAATGGAATGGAATGGGATGCAATGTAGCAGAAAAGAATGGTATAGAATGGATTGAGGAGGAATAAAATGGAATGGAATGGAGCGGAATGAAATTGTATGAATGGAGTGGAATGTAGCAGAAAATAAAGGAATGGAATGGCATGTAGCAGAATGGAATGGAATGGAATGGAATGGGATGGAATGTAGCATAAAAAATGTCATGTAATGGAATGAAATATAGCGGAATGGAATTGAATGGAATGGAATCGAATGTCGCGGAATGTAATGGAATGGAATGGATTGGAATGGAATGTATCAAAATGGAATGGAGTGGAATGGAATTGAATGTAGCGGAATGTAATGGAATGGAATTGAAGGAATGGAATGGAATATAGTGGAATAAAATGGAATGGCATGAAATGGAATGGTATGTTGTGGAATGAAATGGAATGGTATGGTATGGAATGGAATGGAATGTGGTAGAATGGACTGGAATGGCATGGAATGAAGTGGAATGGAATGGAATGGAATGTAGAAAAATGGAATGGAATGGAATGGAATGGAATGGAGCAGAATGTAGAGAAATGGAATGTAACTGAATGTAATGGAATGGGTCGGAAATTATTGGTATGGAATGGACTGGAATGGAATGGAATGGAGCGGATGGGGTTGAATGGAATACAGCGGAATGGTATGGAATGGAGCAGAAAGTAGCAGAATGGAATGCAGCGGTATGGAATGGAATGGAGCAGAAAGGAATGGAATAGAAAGGAGCAGAATAAAATGGAATGGAATGTAGCGGAGTGGAATGGAATGGAATGGAATGTAGCAGACTGGAATGGAATGAAATGCAGTGCAATGTACCAGAATATAATGGAATGGAATGGAAGGAATGGAGTGGAATGTTGCAGAATGAAATGGAATGGAATGGAAGGGAATGTAGTAGAGTGTAATAGAATGGAGTGGAAAGGATCGGGATGAAATGGAATTGAATGAGATGGAATGGAGCTGAATGTAGCAGAATGGAATGGAATGCAGCGGAATGTAGCCAAATAAATGGAATGGAATTGAATAGAATGTAGCAGATTGTATTGGAATGGAATAGAATAGAATGTCGCGGAATGGAATGGAATGGAATGTACCCCAGAATGGAATGACATGCAATGGAATGGAATGTAGAGGAATGGAATGGAATGCAATGGAATGTTGTTGGGAGCCAGCCTTGGAGGTCCACCTGATTGACAGGGTCCGGGTGGGCCGAAGACCCTGGGCCCACAGGGCGAGCCCAGGAAGCTGAGGCCCTTCTGTCCTTCACCTTTGCTGTTTGATACCGCCGAAGAATTCTGTGCAGTCGTGGAAGAAGAAAATGGCATGTTTATGTGAAGTGCTCACAGCTAACCTGGAAACATCATGGTTTATTTTTCCATTTTTCCCACTATGCCACTTGGCCTTTTCTAACATATGCAAGGGTTAAACTCTAAAGCACATCAAGAATGCTTTATTTCACTTGGTTATAAGTTACTAGACATTGCTTAAGTAATAAATGATATGAGTATATCCACTCCTTATTTGATTTAGAACTATGCAGTTTAGTGTTTAGACATAAGGATTTTTTAGAAACACAAGTTTATAATAGGTTCATTATGAATTCGTTAGAATGTAAGTTCTAACACTTATCTGGGAGTTATGTAGGTGACTTATAACACTGTTTTCACTGACAGGATAAAGATTAATGTTAAGGTTTTTACTTAATTCTATAGTTAAAACTCTAAGTTAACATTTATAGAGTAGGTTTTCACTGAACTCATAATATAATAATTAGACACTTTTATGACAGATCAGCTAAAACAGAAAGTAACCTTGAGGGGCCTGGGAAACATTACTAAAAGCTTCTTTTGAGTTCTCTTTAGAAACAAGCACTGCAAGATAAGAGAAAAGTAACGAGGACATCTGGACAAGGGAGGCGATCACAGGACTCTGAAGAATACAAGAGCCTAAGATGAGAATATTCCTGACACATAAAGAAATATACACTTAAAGAAACTTTCTTGAAACATTTGTAATTTGGGACATTGGACTGAGAGTGTCATTGTTGGCTTTATGAATAGGACTTGTCTAATGCCTATGAGATTCCTGGCTTATTTGCTACTAAAGCCACTGGGAATCTTGGTTTGTTTGCTACTAAGACCACTAGCTGGTAACTTTTAAAAGATATGTATATGAAAGAATTTTCTGTTTTGCCCCTTCACAAATGGTATAAAAGCTCTGTATTAACTAGCATTAAATTGTCATCTGTTCAAGAAGCAGGTGTCTGGTATATGATCGTCGTCATCGCCTATCTGTCTCTCCTTCAACATATCTCACGACCCTTGTGGGGCAGGACCCCGCAGAATGTAGTGGAATTAAATGGAATCTAGCGGAACATAAAGGAATGGAATTGAATATAGAGGAATGGAATGGAATGGAATGGGATGCAATGTAACATAATAGAATGCTATAGAATGGATTGTAGAGGAATAAAATGGAATGGAATGTAGCGGAATGAAATAGAATGAATGGAGTTTAATGTAGCAGAAAGTAAAGGAATGTAATGGAATGTAGTGGAATGGAATGGAATGGAATGAAATTGAATGGGATCGAATGTAGCCGAAAGGAATGGAATGGAATGTTGCGGATTGTAGCGAATGGAGGGCAAGGTAACGTAGCAGAATGGAATGGAATCCAGTGGAATGGAATGTAGTGGAATGGATTGGAATAGAACCGAAAGGAATGGAATGTAGCTGAATGGAATGGAAAGAATGGAATGGAATGGAAAGGAATGGAAAGGAATGGAATGGAATGTAGCAGAATGGAATGTATTCGAATGGAATGGAATATAAAGGAATGGAATGGAATGGAATGGAATGACTTGGAATGGAATGTATCGGAGTGAAATGGAATTGAATGGAATGGAAAGGAATAGAATGTCATAGAACGTAATGGAATGGAATGGATGGGAATGGAATTTACCAGAATGGAATGGAATGGAATGTAGCGGAATGGAATGGAATAAATGTAGCAGAATAAAATGGAATGGCATGGAATGGATTGGTATGTAGCAGAATGAAATGGAATGGTAGGTATGGAATGGAATGTAACAGTTGGAATGAAATGGAATGCAGCGGAAGGGAATGGAATAGAATGGAATGGAATATAGCGGAATAGAATGGATCGGAATGTAGCGAAATGGAATGGAACGGAATGGAATGGAATGGAGCTGAATGGAGCAGAATGTAAAGGAACAGAATGGAATGGAATGTAGCGAATGGAGTGGAATGGAATGCAGTGGAATGGTATGGAAAGGAGCAGAGTAGCAGAAAGGAATGCAATGGAATGGAATGGAATTGAGCAGAAAGGAATGGAATGTAGCAGAATAAAATGGAATGTAATGTAGCGGAGTGGATGGAATGGAATGGAATGGAATGGAATGTAGCCGAATGTAATGGAATGTAATGGAATTGAATGTAGTGGAATAAAATGGAATGGAATGGAAGGAATGGAGTGGAATGTAGAAGAATGGAATGGAATGGAATGGAATGTAGCAGAGTGGAATGGTCCGGAATGGAATGGAAAGGAACGGAATGCAGTGGAATAAAATGGAATTGAATGGGATGGAATAGAGCTGAGTGTAGAGGAATGGAATGGAATGGAATGGAATCTAGTGGAATGGAATGGAATGGGATGTAGCAGAATGGACTGGTATGTAATGGAATGGAATGGAATGGAAAGTAGCAGAATGAAAAAGAATGAAATAAAATGGAAAATAGTGTAACGGAAAGGAATGGAATGAAATGGAATGTAGCGGAATGGAATGGAATAGAATGGATTGTAGTGGAATAAAATATAATGGAATGGAATGGAATGTAGTGGAATGAAATGGAATGTTATGAAATGTAGCAGAAAGTAAAGGAATGGAGTGGAATGCAGCAAAATGAAAGGAATGGAATGGAATGGGATGGAATGTAATGTAATAGAACGAAATGTAGCAGAATGGAATTGAATGGAATGGAATCTAATGTCGCAGATTGTAATGGAATGGAATGGATTGGAACGGAATGTACAAAAATGGAATGGAATGGAATGGAATTGAATGTAGCGAAATGGAATGGAATTGAAGGAATGGAATGGAATATAGTGGAATAAAATGGAATGGCATGGAATGGAATGGTATATAGTATGAGAAAATGGAATGGTATGGTATGGAATGGAATGGAATGTGCCAGAATGGAATGAAATGGAATGGAATGGAAAGGAATGAAGTGGAATGGAATGGAACGGAATGGAATGTTGCAAAATGGAATGAAATGGAAAGCAATGGAATGGAGCAGAATGTAGAGATATGGAATGGAACCGAATTGAATGCAATGGATCGGAAAGTATTGATATGGAATGGAACAGAATGGAATGGAATGGAGCGGATGCAGTTGAATGGAATGTAGCGGAATGTTATGGAAAGGAGTAGAAACTAGCAGAATGGAATGCAGTGGAATTGAATGGAATGGAGCAGAAAGAAATGGAATAGAATGGAGCAGAATAAAGTTGAATGGAATGTAGTGGAGTGGAATGGAATGGAATAAAATGGAATGTAGCAGAATGGCATGGAATGGAATGCAATGGAACGTACCTGAATATAAAGGAATGGAATGGAAGGAATGGACTGGAATGTAGCAGAATGGAATGGAATGGAATGGAATGGAATGTACCAGAGTGGAATGGAATTGAGTGAAAAGGAGCCGAATGAAATGGAATTGAATGGGATGGAATGGAGTAGAATGTAGCGGAATGGAATGGAATGCAGCAGAATGTAGACAACTACATGGAATGGAATGGAATGGAATGTAGCAGATTGTATCGGAATGGAATGGAATCATATGTCTCGTAATGAAATGGAATGGAATGTACCAGAATGGAATGATATGCAATGGAATGGAATGTTGCGGAATGGAATGGAATGGAATGGAGTGGAATGTAGAGGAATGGAATGAAACAGAATGGAAAAGAATACAGTGGTATGTAGCATATTGGAATGGAGTGGAATGGAATGTAACGGGATGGAATGGATTGGACTGGAATGGAATGTAGGAGAATGGAATGGAATGGAATGGAATGGAAACGAATGGAATGTACCGGCATGGAATGGAATGGAATGCAATGTAGCTGCGTGGAATGGAATGGAATGGAATGGAATGGAAAACAATGGAATGGAATCGAATGGATTGGAGCAGAATGTATGCTCAAAAAATGCAACGGAATGCAATGGAGTGGAATGGAATGTAACGGAATGGAATGGAATGGATGGAATGAAATGTACCGGAATGGAATGGAAAAGAGGAAATGAATGGAATGGAATGTGGCGGAATGTAGCCGAATAAATGGAATGGAATGGAATGTAGCAGATTGTAACGGAATGGAATGGAATGCAATGGAATGAAATGGAATCAAATGTTGCAGGATGGAATGGAATGGAATGTACAAGAATGGAATGTTATGCAATGGAATGGAATGTAGTGTAATGGAATGTAGAGGAATGGAATGGAACGGAATGGAGTGGAATGGAATGGAAAATAGCAGAATGGAATAGAATGGAATGGAATTGAGCAGAATGGAGCGAAATGGAATAGAACGGAACGGAATGGAATGGAGTGGAAACAGCAGAATAGAAAGGAATGGAATGGAAAGGGATGGAGCGGAATGGAGCGGAATGAAAAGGAACGGAATGGAATGGAATCGACCTGTATGTAGCAGAATGGAATGGAAAGGAATGAAATGGAGCATATGGAGCACAACGTAACGTACAAGAATTCAATGGAATGAAGCAGAATGTAGCAGAATGGAATGCTGCGGAATGGAATGGAATGGAGCGAAATGGAATGGAATTGAATGTAGTGGTGTGGAGTGGAATGGAATGTAGCAGAATGGAATGGAATGGAAAGGATTGGAATGGAATGTAGAGGAATGGAATGGATTGGAATGGAATAGGAAGCAATGTAGCGGAAAGAAATGGAATTGAATGGAATGGAATGATCCAGAATGGAATGGAATGAAATGGAGCAGAATGTAGTGGAATGGAATGGAATGGAATGCAGTGCAATGGAATAGGTTGAAATGGAGCAAACTGGAATTTAATGGAATGTATCAGAATGGAATGGAATGGAGAAGAATGGAATGGAATGTAGCAGAATTAAATGGAATGGAATGTAGAGGTGTGGAATGGAATGAAATGGAATGCAAAGGAATGGAATGGAATGGAATGTAGTGGAATGGAATGGAATGGAGTAGAATGCAATGGAGTGGAATGTAGCAGAATGGAATGGAGTGGAATGTAGCAGAGTGAAATGGAACAGAATGGAATTTAATGGATCGGAATGGAGGGGAATGGAATAGATTGGAATGGAATGGAATGTAGTAGAATGGAATGGAATGGAATGGAAAGGAATGGAATGTAGCGGCATGGAATGGAATGCAATGGGATGGAATGGAATGGAATGGAACGGAACGGAATGTAATACAATGGAATGGAATGGAACAGAATGGAAAAGTATGAAATGGAATGCAATGTAGCTGAATGGAATGGAAGGGAATGGAAAGGAATGTAGCAGAATAGAAAGGAATGGAATGGAATGTAGCAGAATGTAGCCGAATAAATGGAATGGGATAGAATGGAATGTAGCCTAATGTATCAGAATGGAATGAAATGGAATGGAATGGAGTGTAGCGGAATGGAATGGAATTGAATGAAATGGAATGTAGCAGAATTGAATGTACCGGAATATAAAGGAATGGAATGGAATGTAGCGGAATGGAATGGAATGGATTATAGCAGAATAAAATGGAATGGAATGGAATGTAGCGGAATGAAATGGAATGAATGGAATGGAATGTAGCAGAACGTAAAGGAATGGATTGGAATGTAGCGGAATAGAATGGAATGGAATGGAATGGATGGAATAGGATGGAATGTAGCGGAATTCAATGTAATGTTTTGGAATGAAATGTAGAGGAATGGAATGGAAAGGAATCGAATCAAATGTCGCGGAATGTAAAGGAATGGAATGGATTGGAATGGAATGTACCCGAAATGAATGGAATGGAATGGAATGGAATGTCGTGGAATAATATGGAATGGAATGGAAGGAATGGAATGAAATGTAGCAGAATACAATGGAATGGCATGGAATGGAATGGTATGTAGCAGAACGAAATGGAATGGTATTGTGTGGAATGGAATGGAATGTAGCAGAATGGAATGGAATAGAATGGAATATAGCGGAATTGAATTGAATGTAGCGGAATATAAAGGATTGGAATGGAATGTAGAGGAATGGATTGGAATGGATTTTAGAGGAATAAAATAGAATGGAATATAGGGGAATGAAATATAGGGGAATGAAATATAGGGGAATGAAATGAAATGAATGGAATGGAATGTAGTAGAAAAAGGAATGGAATGGATTGTAGCAGAATGGAATGGATTGAAATGGAATGGAATGGGATGGAATGCAATGAAACGGAATGTAATGGAATCTAATGATATGTAGTGGAATGGAATGGAATGGATTGTTATCGAATGTCGCAGAATGTAATGGAATGAAATGGATTGGAATGGAAAGTATCCAAAGGGAATGGAATGGAATGGAATGGAATGTAGCGGAATGAAATGGAATGGAATGAAAGGAATGGAATGGAATGTAGCAGAATAAAATGAAATGGCATGGAATGCAATGGTATGTGGCAGTATGAAATGGAATGGTATGGTATGGAATGGAATGGAATGTAGCAGAATGGAATGGAATGGAATGGATAGGAATATAGTGGAATGGAATGGAACAGAATGGGAATGGAATGGAATGAAACGGAATGCAGTGGAATGGAATGGAACGGAATGGAGCAGAATGTAGCAAATGGACTGGAATGGAATGCAGCGGCATGGAATGCATTGGAAAGGAGCAAATTGGAATGGAACGGAATATATCCGAATGGTATGGAATGGAGCAGAATCTAATAGAAAGGAATGTAGCAGAATTAAGTGAAATGGAATGTAACGGAGTGGAATGGAATGCAATGAAGTGGAATGTAGCGGAATGGAATTGAATGTAATGGAATGGAATGTAGCGCAATGGAATGGAATGGAGTGGAGTACAATGGAGTGGAATGTAGCAGAATGGAATGGAATGGAATGGAGACGAATGTGGTGGAATGGAATGGAATGGAATGGAATGGAAATGAATGGAGCGGACTGCAGCGGAATTGAATGGAAAAGAATGGAATGTACTGGAATGGATTGGAATGGAATGTAGCAGAATGGAATGGAATGGAATGGAGTGGAATAGAATGGAGTGGAATGTAGCAGAATGGAATGGAGACGAATGTGGCGGAATGGAATGGAATGGAATGGAAATGAATGGAGTGGACTGCAGCGAAATGGAATGGAATGGAATGTACTGGAATGGATTGGAATGGAGTGTAGCAGAAGGGAATGGAATGGAATCAAATGCCGCATAATGGAATGGAAAGGCATGGAATGGAATGGAATGTACCAGAAGGGAATAGAATGGAATGTAGCCACTTGGAATGGAATGGTATGGATGGAATGTAGAACGATGAAATGGTATGGAATGAAATGGAATGGATAAGATTGGTATGGAAAGTAGCAGAATAGAATGGAATGGAATGGAATGGTATGTAGAAGAATTAAACGGAATGGAAGGTAGCGGAGTGGAATGGAATGGAAGGGAATGGAATGGAATGTAGGGGAATGGAGTGGAATGCAATGGAGTGGAATGTAGTAGAATAGAATGGAATAAAATGGAATGTATCGGAATGGAATGGAATGTACCAGAATGTAATTGATTGGAATGAAATGGAATGTAGAAGAATGGAACGGAATGGAATGGAAAGGAATGGAATGTATCAGCATGGAATGGAATAGAATGGAATGGAATGCAATCGAAGGGAATTGAATGGAATGTAAGGGAACGGAATGTAGTGGATTGTATCGGAATGGAAATGAATGGAATGGAAGGTAACTGAATGGAATGGAATGCAATGGAATGTAGCAGAATTGAATGGAATGTAGCGGTATTTAAAGGAATGGAATAGAATATAGCGGAATGGAATGGAATGGGATGCAATGTAGCAGAATAGAATGGTATAGAATGGATTGTAGCGGAATAAAATGGAATGGAATGGAATGTAGTGGAATGAAATGTAATGAATGGAGTAGAATGTAGCAGAAAGTAAAGGAATGGAAAGGAATGTAGGAGAATGGAATGGAATGGAATGAAATGGAATGGGATTCAATGTAGCCAAAAGGAATGGAGTGGAATGGAGCATATTGTAGCAGAATGGAGGGGAAGGTAATGTAGTGGAAAAGAATGAAATCCAATGGAAAGGAATGGAATGGAATGCAGTGGAATGGAATGGAGTAGAATGGAATGGAATGGAATGTAGCAGAATGAAATGGAATTGAATGGAATGGAAAGGAATGTAGTGGAATATAATGGAATGACATTGAATGGAATGGAAACTAATGGAATGGAAAGTAGCAGAATGGAATGAAATTTAATGGAATTGCATGGAATGGAATGAAGCGGAATGGAATGGAATGTATCGGAATTGGATGGAGAGGAATGGAGAGAATTGGAATAGAGTGGAATGGAATGGAAAGGAATGGAAAGGAATGAAATGGAAAGGAATGGAGTGGAATGGAGCGGAATGGAATAGAAGGGAATGGAATGGAATGGAGCTGAGTGTAGCAGAATTGAATGGAAAGGAATGGATTGGAGCTTATGGAGCATAATGGAATGTAGATGAATGGAATGGAAGGGAGCAGAATGTAGCAGAATGGAATGCAGCGGAAAGGAATGGAATGGAGTGAAATGTAGCAGAATGGAATGGAGTAGAAAGGAATGGAATAGAATGTAGCGGAAAGGAATGGAATGAAATGGAATGGAATATATCAGAATGGAATGGAATGGAAAGGATTGGAATGGAATGTTGGGGAATGGAATTGAATGGGAAAGAAATTAGCAGAATGGAATGGAATGGAATGGGAAGGAAATTAGCAGAATGGAATGGAATGGAATGTAGCAGAATTAAACGGAACGGAATGTAGCAGAGTGGAAAGGAATGGAATGGAATGGAATGTAGGGGAATGGAATGGAATGGAGTGGAATGCAATGGAGTGGAATGCAGTAGAATGGAATGGAATGGAATGGAATGGAGCGGAATGGAATGGAATGGAATGTCCCGGAAAGGAATGGATTGGAATGAAGCGGAATGTAGCGGAATGGAATGGAATGGAGTGGAAAGGAATGGAATGTAGTGGCATGGAAAGGAATGGAATGGATTGGGATGCCATGGAATGGAATGTAACGGAATGGAATGGAATGCAATGGAAAGGAATGGAATGGAATAGAATGGAACGGAATGTAGCTGAATAGAATGGAATGGAATGGAATGTAGTGGAATGTAGACGAATAAATGGAATGCAATGGAATGGAATGTAGAGGATTGTGTCGGAATGGAATGGAATGTAGCTGAATGGAATGGAATGGAATGCAATGGAATGGAGCGGAATTGAATGGAATGGAGCGGAACACAAAGGAATGGAATGGAATATAACAAAATAGAATGGAATGGATGGAGTGGAATGGAATGGGATGCAATGTACCAGAATAGAATGGTATAGAATGGATTGTAGAGGAATAAGATGGAACAGAATGGAATGTAGCAGAATGAAATGGAATGGAGTGGAATGTAGCAGAAAGTAAAGGAATGGAATGGAATGTAGTGGAATGGAATGGAATGGAATGAAATGGAATGGGAATGAATGTAGCTAAAAGGAATTGAGTGGAATGGTGCGGATTGAAGCGAATTCAGGGCAAGGTCATGTAGAGGAATGGAATGGAATCCAGCAGAAGGGAATGGAATGGAATATAGCGGAATGGATTGGGGTAGAATGGAATGGAATGGAATGGAACGGAATGGAATGGAAAGAATGGAATGGAATGGAAAGGAATGCAAAAGAAGGGAATGGAATGTATTAGAATGGAATGTATTAGAACGGAATGGAATAAGAGGAATGGAATGGAATTGAATTGAATGACTTGGAATGGAATGTACCGGAGAGGAATGGAATTGAATGGAATAGAATCGAATGTCATAGAACGTAATGGAATGGAATGGATTGGAATGGAATTTACCAGAATGGAATGGAATGGAATGGAATGTAGCAGAATGGGATGGAATGGAGTGGAATGGAACGTAGCAGAATAAAATGGAATGGCATGGAATGGAATGGTATGAAGTGGAATGAAATGGAATGGTAAGGTATGGAAAGGATTGGAATGCAGAAGAATGGAATGGAATGGAATGCAACAGAATGTAGTGGAATGGAATGGAATGGAATGGAATGCAATATAGCAGAATGGAATGGATCGGAATGTAGCAAAATGGAATTTAACGGAATGGAATGGAGCAGAATGAAGCAGAATGGAATGGAGGGGAATGGAATGGAATGGAGCTGAATGGAGGGGAATGTAATGGAACGGAATGGAATGGAATGGAGAGAATGGAGTGGAATGGAATGTAGTGGAATGGTATGGAAAGGAGAGGAGAAGCAAAATGGAATGCAGCAGAATGGAATGGAATTGAGCAGAAAGGAATGGAATGGAATGAAGCAGAATAAAATGGAATGGAATGTAGTGGAGTGGAATGGAATGTAATGGAATGGATCCGAATGGAATGGAGTGTAATGGAATGGAATGTAGCGGAATATAATGGAATGGAATTGAAGGAATGGAGTGGAATGTAGAAGAATGGAATGGAATGGAATGTAGCAGAGTGGAATGGACCAGAAAGGAATGGAAGGAGTGGAATAGAACGGAATAAAATGGAATTGAATGGGATGGAAGAGAGCTGAATGTAGTGGAATGGAATGGAATGGAATGGAATATAGCGGAATGGAATGGATCGGAATGTAGCAAAATAGAATGGAATGGCATAGAATGGAGCAGAATGAAGCAGAATGGAATGGAAGGGAATGGAATGGAATGGGCCTGAATGGAGCGGAATGGAGTGGAACGGAATGGAATGGAATGGAGTGGATGGAGTGGAATGGAATGTAGTGGAATGGTATGGAAAGGAGCAGAGTAGTAGAATGGAATGCAGCAGAATGGAATGGAATTGAGCAGAAAGGAATGGAATGGAATGTGGCAAAATAAAATGGAAAGGAATGTAGCGGAATGGAATGGAATGGAATGGAATGTAGCGGAAAATAATGGAATGGAAGGAATGGAGTGGAATTTAGAAGAATGGAATGGAATGGAATGGACTGGAATGTAGCACAGTGGAATGGACCGGAATGGAAGGAAAAGGACCGGAATGGAGTGGAATAAAATGGAATTGAATGGGATGGAATGGAGCTGAATGTAGTGGAATGAAATGGAACGGAATGAAATGGAATGGAGTGGAATGTAATGTAGTGGAATGTAGCAGAATGGAATGGAATGGAATGGAATGTAGCGGAATGGAATGGAATGGAGTGGAATGAAATGGAGAGGAATGTAGTGGAATGGAAATGAACGGAATGGAATGGAATGGAGTGTAATGTAGCGTAGAGGAATGGAATGGAATGGAATGTACAGGAATGGAATGGATTGGACTGGAATGGATTTTAGTAGAATGGAATGGAACGGAATGGAAAGGAATGGAATGTAGCGGCATGGAATGAAAGGAATGGAATGGAATGGAATGTAAAAAAATGGAATGTAATGGAATGGAGTGTAATGAAATGGAATTGAATGGAATGGAATAAAATGTAGAGGAATGGAATGGAATGGAATCAAACGGAATGTAGAGGAATGGAATGGAATGTAGCATAATAAATTTAATGGAATGGAATGGAATGCAGCAGTAAGTATCAGAATGGAATGGAATGGAATGTAGGGGAAAGGAACGGAACAGAATGGAAAGTAGCAGAAGGGAATGGTAAGGAATGGAGCGGAATGGAGCAAAAAGGAATATAATAGATTGGAATGGATTGAAAAAGAACGGAATGGAATGGAATGGATTGGAGCAGAATGTAGCACAATGGAATGCAACGGAATAGAATGGAATGTAACAGAATGGAATGGAATGGAATGCAGCGTAATGGATTTGAATAGAACGGATTGGAATGGAATGTAACTGAATAGAATGGAAATAATGGAATGGAATGGAAAGGAATGGAATGGAATTTAGCAGAATGGAATGCATTCAAATGGAATGGAATATAGAGGAATGGAATGGAATGGAATGGCTTGGAATGGAATGTACCGGAGTGGCATGGAATTGATTTGAATTTAATGGAATGGAATGGAATAGAATGTCACAAAACGTAACAGAATGGAATGGGTGGGAATGGAATTTACCAGAATGGAATGGAATGGAATGGAATGTAGCGGAATGGAATAGAATGGAATGTAGCAGAATAAAATGGAATGGCATGGAATGGAATGGTATGTAGCGCAATGAAATGGAATGGTAAGGTATGGAATGGAATGGAATGTAGCAGAATGGAATGAAATGGAATGCAGTGGAAGGGAATGGAATGGAATATAGCGGATGCAATGGATCGGAATGTAGCAAAATGGAATGGAAGGAATGGAATGGATCAGAATGAAACAAAATGGTATGGAAGGGAATAGAATGGAGATGAATGGAGTGGAATGGAATGAAATGGAATGTAGTGGATGGAGTGGAATGGAATGTAGTGGAATGCTATGGAAAGGAGCAGAGTAACAGAAAGGAATGCAGTGGAATGGAATGGAATTGAACAGAAAGGAATGGAATGGAATGTAGCAGAATAAAATGGAATGTAATGTAGTGGAGTGGGTGGAATGGAATGGGATGGAATGTAGCAGAATGGAATGGAATGGAATGGAATTGAATGTAGCGGAATATAATGGAATGGAATGGAAGGAATCGAGTGGAATGTAGAAGAATGGAATGGAATGGAAAGGAATGGAATGTAGTAGAGAGGAATAGGCCAGAATGGAATGGAAAGGAGCGGACTGGAGCGGAATAAAATGGAATGAATGGGATGGAATGGAGCTGAATGTAGTGGAATTGAATGGAACGGAATGGAATGGAATGGAGTGGAATGCAATGGAGAGGACTGCAGCAGAATGGAATGTAACGGAATGGAATGGAATGGAATGGAGATGAATGTAGCAGAATGAAATAGAATGGAAGGTAATGGAATGGAATGGAATGTAGCGTAGAGGAGTGGAATGGATGGAATGTACAGGAATGGAATGAATTGGACTGGAATGGAATTTAGTAGAATAGAATGGAATGGAATGGAATGGAAAGGAATGGAATGTTGCTGCATGATATGAATGGAATGGAATGGAATGGAATGGAATACAATGGAATGGAATGGAATGGATTGGAGCAGAAACAAGCACAATGGAATGCAACGGAATGGATTGGAAGGGAATGGAGTGTAACGGAATGGAATGGAATGGAATGGAGTGAAACGGAATGGAATGGAATGGAATACAATGTTGCGGAATGGAATGGAATGGAATCAAACGGAATGTAGCGGAATGGAATGGAATGGAATGGAATGTAGGAGAATGTAGCCAAATAAATCGAAGGAATGGAATGGAATGTAGCAGTATGTATCGGAATGGAATGGAATGGAATGTAGGGGAATGAAAAGTAGTGGAAGAGAATGGAATGGAATGGAGCAGAATGGAGAAATATTGAATAGAACAGAATGGAATGGAATGTAAAACAATGGAATGGAATGGAATGGATTGGAGCAGAAGGTAGCACAATGGAATGCAACGGAATAGAATGGAATGGAATGGAATGTAACGGAATGGAATGGAATAGAATGTAGCGGAATGAAATGGAATGGAATCAAATGGAATGTAGCGGAATGGAATGGAATGGAATGGAATGTAGCGGAATGTAGCTGAATGAATGGAATGGAATGTAGCAGTATGTATTGGAATGGAATGGAATGGAATGTAGGGGAATGGAACGGAACCGAATGGAAAGTAGCGGAATGGAATGGAATGAAATGGAGCGGAATGGAGCAAAATGGAATAGAACAGAATGGAATAGAATAGAGCGGAAAACAGCAGAAAAGAATGGAACGGAATGGAATGGAATAGAGAGGAATGGAGCGGAATGAAATGGAAGGCAATGGAATGGAATGGAGCTGAATATAAAAGAATGGAATGGAAAGGAATGAATTTTAGCGTATGGAGTGAAATGGAAAGTAGTAGAATGCAAAGGAATGGAGCAGAATGTAGCAGGATGAATGCAGCGGAATGGAATGGAATTGAGCGAAATATAGGGGAATGGAATGGAGCAGAATGCAATGGAATAGAATGTAGCGGAATGGAATGGAATGGAATGGAATGTAGTGGAATGGAATGGAATGGGATGGAATGTAGCAGAATGGAATGGAATACAATGGATTGTAGCAGAATAAAATGGAATGGAATGGAAGGGAATGTAGCAGAATTAAATGGAATGAATGGAATGGAATGTAGCAGAATGTAAAGGAATGGAATGAAATCTGACGGAAAGGAATGGAATGGAATGGGATGGAATGTAGCAGAATGGAATGGAATGGAATGGAATGTAGAGGAATGGATTGGTTTGGAATGGAAAGTAGCGGAATGGAATGGAATGGAGCGGATTGTAATGGAATGGATTTGAATGGAATGCAGTGGAATGGAATGGAATCTAGTGGAATGTAATGGAATGGGATGTAGCAGAATGGACTGGTATGTAGCGGAATGGAATGGAATGTAGCAGAATGGAAAGAAATGAAATGGAATGGAAAATAGTGTAATATATTGGAATGGAATGAAATGGAATGTAGCGGAATGGAATGGAATAGAAGGGATTGTAGTGGAATAAAATGGAATGGAATGGAATGGAATGTAGCGGAATGAAATGGAATGATTGGGATGGAATGTAGCTGAAAGTAAAGGAATGGAATGGAATGTAGCGGAATGGGATGGAATGCAGCAGAAAGTAATGGAATGGAATGGAATGAAATGTACCTTAATGGAATTGAATGGAATGGAATCGAAGGTCATGGAATGGAATGGATTGGATTGGAATGTACCAAAATGGAATGGAATGGAAAGGAATTGAATGTAGCGGAATGGAATGGAATGGAATTGAATGAATTGAATGGAATATAGTGGAATAAAATGGAATTGCATGGAATCGAACAGTATGTAGCGTAATAAAATGGAATGGTATGTTATGGAATGGAATGGAATGTGGCTGAATGCAATGAAATGGAATGGAATGGAATGAAGTGCAATGTAATGGAACGGAATGGAATATTGCAAAATGGAATGCAATGGAATGGAATAGAATGAAGCAGAATGGAATGGAATGTTGCAAAATGGAATGCAATGGAATGGAATGGAATGGAGCAGAATGTAGCGAAATGGAATGGAACCGAATGGAATGGAATGGATCGGAAAGTATCGGTATGGAATGGAACAGAACGGAATGTAATGGGTCGGATGCAGTTGAATGGAATGTAGCGGAATGGTATGGAATGGAGCAGAAAGTAGCAGAATGGAATGCAGCGGAATGGAATGGAATGGAGCAGAAGGAATGGAATAGAATGGAGCACAATAAAGTGGAATGGAATGTAGTGGAGTGGAATGGAGTGGAATGGAATGGAATTAAATGGAATGTAATGGAATGCAATGGAATGTACCTGAATATAAAGGAATGGAAGGGAAGGAATGGAATGGAATGCAGCAGAATGGAATGGAATGGAATGTAACAGAGGGGAATTGAATGGAGCGGAAAGGAATGGAATGAAATGGAATTGAATGGGATGGAATGGAGCTGAAAGTAGCGGAATGGAATGGAATGTAGCGAAATGCAGCCGAATAAAAGGAATGGATTGGAAAGGAATGTAGCAGATTGTATCGGAATGGAATGGAATGGAATTCAATGGAATCGAATGTCGTGGAATGGAATGGAATGGAATGTACCAGAATTGAATGATATGTAATGGAATGGAATGTAGCGGAATGGAATGGAATGGAATGTAGAGGAATGGAGTGGAACGGAATGGAATAGAATAGAGTGGTATGTAGCGTATTGGAATGGAATGGAATGGAATGGAATATAACGGAATTGAATGGATTGGGCTGGAATGGAAGGTAGCAGAATGGAATGGAATGGAATGGAAATGAATCGAATGTACCGGCATGGAATGGAATGGAATGCAATGTAGCTGCGTGGAATGGAATGCAATGGAATGGAATGGAATGGAATGTAAAACAATGGAATGGAATGGTATGTATTGGAGCAGAATGTATGCACAAAAAATGCAACGGAATGGAATGGAATGGATGGTAGGAAATGTAGCAGAATGGAATGGAATGAAAAAGAGGAATGTAGCGGAAAGGAATGGAATGCAATGGAATGTGTTGGAATGTAGCCGAATAAATGGAATGGAATGGAATGGATTGTAGCAGATTGTAACGGAATGGAATGGAATGCAATGGAATGGAATGAAATCGAATGTCGTGGAATGGAATGGAATGGAATGTATAAGAATGGAATGATATGCAATGGAATGGAATGCAGCGGAATGGAATGGAATGGAATGTAGAGTAATGGAATGGAACGGAATGGAATGGAAGGGAATGGAAAGTAGCGGATTGGAATAAAATGTAATGGAATGGAGAAGAATGGAGCGAAATGGAATAGAACGGAATGGAATGGAATGGAGCAGAAACAACAGAATGGAAAGGAATGGAATGGAATGGAATGGAGCGGAATGGAAAGGAACGGAATGGAATGGATCCAGCTGTATGTTGCAGAATGGAATGGAAAGGAATGGAAAGGAGCGTATGGAGCA
>JAPVLO010001607.1:0-67929 GCA_027257055.1 Cephalopachus bancanus | reverse complement strand
GGGAGAACGGTCAGGGCAGGAAGAACGGTGCCAAAGCCAGACTCAGGCCTTGGGAGGGACAGAGCCAATTTTCTCTGTGAGTTCCCTCCCGTCCCCAGTCCCAACCAAACCCTCTAGGCTGACCTGAAGATGAGCGCCCTCTGGGCTTGGTGCCTCGTCGGGCCATGGCCAAATGCTGAAAATCTCCTGGCACTTGAGAGGTCTGGGTCTTAGCCTCCCCTTTCGTGCCCGATCCACGATGCATGGGCAGGCGAGATGGTCCTGGCCTGCCTGCTGGAAGCAGAGGCACACACTTCTGGCTGGTCACGGGTGTGTGGGCGTCCGGGGCCTGGAGTGAAGGAGGGTACAGACACGGGAAGTACAAGTCTCATCTTCTGAGTACCTGCTCCCTGGCCCAGCCAGGGAGGCCCGTGGGGCTCTGAGAAAGCCCAGGGCCACTTCCAGAAAAGCAGCAGGAATCAGAAGCAGCTCAAACTTTAAGAGGTTGACCCATCCAAACCCCTCTTCTGCCCAAGACCCCTCTTCCCAACCCCCCTCTGAGGAAGAGGCCAAAAACATGCAACATGTCAAGAGCAGTGCCTGGCACACACACGCTTCTGATTCTGCTAAAAATCACCAACGTGGCCTCCCAAGGCAACCTCGAAGGACAGAAGGAGCAGGTGAAAAGACCAGCGTGCTGCAGGTTCGGGTGGGGAAGGGGAAGCAAACAGGGAAAGGGAGGGGAAGGGCGAGGGTAGAGACGCCTGGCCCTTCCCCCGGGCTGGCTCTTTATTGGGGCTGGTATCTTCTTCCACCACCAGTTCCAACTCCCTTGCCCTGTCAGCCACGGGTTTCTTCCCATACAGCTTGGGCTGTTTGAGTCCCAAAGGGACCGAGGAATGTTTCTCAGCTCTCCCAAGCACTGGAAGGCCAGAGATCGGAGACAAGATGGCTGGGACCAGGGGAGACTCCAAGAGATGGGCCTGGGGTTGTCTCCCCAGGACAAGTCTGGATCTGCAGCTACCCACAGATGCCTTTCCCTGGAGCGCCTTCTTCCCAGAAGCGGCTTGAGGCAGACGGCTGAGCTGGCCTCCTGTCTTCCCGCTGGCCGTGCTGGGCACCGTCTCCGCCAACAACTTGGGAAGAGAAAGAAATGCTGAACGCTCCGGCAAACTCCGTTGGCATGCCTGCAGCAAACAGGAGCAGGAGAGAGGACAAGAGCGCCCCCCGCCCCCCAGGACGCCTGTCTGGACTGGTCTCCACAGTTCTCCAGGCCACTGGCTTGGGCTGGGCCTCCCTCTCTGGAACAACAGGCCCACCCTCTCAGGGAACTCCTCCCACTCTTAGGACTCCGGGTCTGAGGGAAGCCGGCTGGGTCTGAAGACAGCCCCTGGGCATCCACTGCAGTGACATTCACCCTTCTTTCCTTCTCATGCCCCAGCGCGACCTCCCACAGGCCCAGGAAGGGCGAAAGGGGAGGAAGCAGCCTGGCATCCTCAGCCAGGCCACCCCCCCCGGCCCTGGAGCCCCCAGCCAGGCCTCTCCACTCCATCCTCCCAGGGACCCTCACCCGGGCATCCCACTCCTGCTTCCTGGAGACCCACATCCAGGCCTCCCCCTTCCTGTCTGGATCCCCAGCCTCGCCTCTCACCCCCAACACCCAGGGCCTCCCTGCCCAGCGCTTCCTGAGAACCTCCCTTAACTGGCGCTCCCACCCCCACCTGCGGCCATCCCCCTGCTAGGACTCCCCCCGTGCCCACCCTCCCAGAGCCCCACGCCCCCCGCCAACCCTTATCCAGGCCAGCCCCTCACCAGGCCGTCCTCGTCCTCACCGCCCCTGAGGACCCCGCAGCAGGGCCCTGGCACCTCGGCGCCCCGGAGTGGCTCCCTCGGAGTGTCCTTCACCCCGCCGCCCGCCACCCGCCGCCATCCCTGTGTCCGAGCAGTCACCTCATCAGCATCTGGGGAGCGCATGGCTAGAGAAGGACTGGGCGGCCCAGCGGGGCAAAGGCGCCAAACCTCCCGGTCTCCGCGGCTCTCGCGTCGTCGAAGCCCGGCGCTGGGGGTGGGGCCAACACGCCTGACCGCAGTGCGCATGCTCCACGGGCCGCCAATCAGCGCGAGCCTCGGGCCCGCCCTTGAAGGGCTCCGCCCAGGAGGGTCGAGGGCCACGCTTTCTGGGGGTCCGGCCCTCGGAGTCCCGACCCAAGGCCACGGCCCCGCCTTTTTCGGCACCTGTCCGCAGACACCGGAAGGAGCCGTCCCTCCCCTGTGGGGGAAGAGTGCTCTGAGACCGCTGTGCATCTCCAGGCCTGGCGAATGGGAGGCGCCCGGCCTGGCGAATGCGAGGCTGCAGGCTCCCGACCCAGGCGAGCCTCCCTCCAGGCACACCCGCAGAGGGGCAGACGGTTCCTGAGCAGGAGTCGCCAGCTGTGCCCGGACAGGCCCTGGATCCAGCTCTGGGTCTGCAGCCCACCCCAGCTGCTCACCTTGCGTTGTGGCGGGAAAGCCGGCCCGGCCTCCGTGCCCAGGGCTCCTCGTGGCGGGGTTCCCCTGCAGCCTCCTTGGCCAGCTGGACTGCACCTCTGGCTGCCGCTTCCCAGCCCCGAGACAGTTCAGAGGACAGGGAATCCCAGTGCTGGCCGTCGCTCATCTGCAGGTGCAGACGGAACCGTAGGTGGTGTTCCACACCACCCATGAGCAGAGCCAAGGGGCACAGCGCTCCCAGGTTAGGAGGAAGCCAGTCTTTCTGCACGTTGCTAGTGGGCACGTGCACGGGACAGAAGCTTGCAGGGCGAGCAGTCTGTCAGAATCCTGGGAGGTGGGTCCCACAGCTTGTACTTGGGCTCCTGCCACTCTTCTGAGTCCTCTGGGTGAGTGGTAGCTACCTCTGGCAACAAGCCTAGGATTGAAGTACGCACCATCATCACCAGCTGCAGGCGAGGACACAGGCCCAGAGAGGGCCAGGGGCTGTCCTCAGTGGTTCAGCTGCAAGATGGAAAGAACAGGATGGCCCTGGGGTCTTGACGTGAACATGCTGAAAACGTCAAGTCCCCATCCTCTCTGCGACCCAACGGATCCCCTGCCAGGCCCGTCTCCTGGAGAAACACTCATATTAATACATACTTGATGTATGCAAAGACGCATGCCCGGGGATGGTGGTGACAGGAAGCACTAGGAACAGTCCATATCCCCCCAGGAAGGAAATGGACTCATGTGATGGGGCCGATTCATCAGGTGGACCAAGGGCAGCCGTGGAAAGGCATGGATGAGGCTGTGTTAACCTACATTGCAAAAGCATTCTCATGCCTGTGTCGAGCAAGATGCAGAGCAAGATGCAGAGCAAGCTGCCGCTTGTCCGCTAAAAATCTCTCCTCCCAATGTGCCCCGTGTTGTTTGCGGATGCTAATATATGTGTGGAAACATGGAAACATCTTCTTTATAAGTCTGGGAGGGCACACACCAAATACCGCACTGGTTGGGGGGTGGAGGATGGTGATGCCAACAGTTTGCCACATTCTCTCCTAAACTTACCGGTTCTGAGCTTTCCAGAGCTGAGTGCCCAGGCATCTGAGGAGCGGCTCCTTCCTGGGTTTCCGTAAGGCTCAGCTCCAACAGGCCTCCACCCCGGCACGCCTCCCTTCCTTGCTCTCCCCTTCACCCTCCCATCCTCCCCTCCCTCTCCCTCACACAAACTGTTCTGACTGATTTCCCAGAACAGAGGCCTGGAGTGTGTGCATGCCTCTGGCCTGCAGGAACTCCGAGGTCTGATTTCCTAGGCTTGCATCTCCGATACATATGCCACTGGAGAAGGTGGCAGGGCAGAGCAGATTTGGTGCACCATACGCTGGCACTCTCATTTCAGGCCACGTCTGCTTAACTCCCCCCTTAGCCCCACCAGGCCACAAGGACAAAGGGACGAGGAAGGACATAGCAAAGCCTCATGTGTCCACTTTAGGTCTGCTGATGTGACCCTAGCGAGTTCCACATACTCCTCCCCTCAGCCCACTCCCCGCCGCCACAGAGAAACTCGTAACGACATTTTCACACCTTCACCCCCTCACTTCCTAGAGAAAAACCAGGACAGCCAATATGTTCCTCTCCCAGCACCCAACACTCTCCCACCTCTCTTTCCTCCCTCCCACCACCCTGAAGGGCCCCTTTCATGTTGCCATCACTGCTGACCACCCTTCCCCTCCTGGACAGTTCATCTCTCCCATTTAGCTCAATCTTTCCCGGTGCTTTCTCTCCTCTACAACAAGAGTGTTTCGTAACTTTTGCCTTTTTAGAAGTGATGGGTGCCGCGGCAAAAGCAAACTTCACACGGTACACAAAGGCATACAATGAGAGGTATGTCTCCCTCTTACCCTTGACCTCTTGTGCTCCTCCTCAGGTGGTTAACCTGATATCTGTCTCCTTCCAAAGTTATTCCATGCAGATACTAGCCTGTAGGCATAGATGTCCTTTTCTGTTTTGCACAAGCGCTGCAAACTGTATTCACTGTCCCGCACCCTGCTGTTTGCACGACATGGCTCAGAAAGCATCTTGTACCATCACATGGAGACCTAATGAGTTGTTTGTCACATCTATCGCATGGATGACTGACTGCCTGCTGGGTCAGGATACAAGGGCCCCAGTGTAGTCAGCCAAAACTGAGAGTCCACTGGGTGTCCTCAAGGGAGGGTGTCACATCAGGGGCTCAGCATTGGTCCCTGTTGGATGTCCAGAGGCAGTAGTCAGTGGATCGGCCTTGGTAAGGGGAAGTCTCTACTGTTGGGGCTCCATCTGGGCCTCCTGGGCCACTCTGTGTGTGTGTGCCCACGGGACAGTTTAGGGTCACCCATGACAAAGGGTGGTTAACGTCAGCTGGCCAAATCATTTTGTCTGCTTGCTTGTTCGGTGCCTCTTCCACGTTGGATGCTTTCTGCAAGGTGTTTATGCAGGGGTCTTCACACTCCGTGCCCTCTCACGTATGCGCTTCCCCAAGCCTCCACTCTAGACCTCCTCCTTGTCCCTTATCTTCCAGTCTTTTCCTTTCAGGACCCTGACCAATGACCAGGCGGGTGGGCACTGCCCAGGAATACATATGTACATGTATACTTGCATTTAAATAGCAAAATTATATTTAACGTCATAGTTATAATTATATATTTATTCATGCTGACATAGTAGTTGCGATTACTTGTAGAGTTATCTATATTAATAGAACATCAATTTGTGATATATCATCGTATTGCATGCAATGTGTCTGCAAATATACACATATTGGATTTGCATTATATATCTATATATGTGTATATATATTTACACACACAGCTGCCAAATTACCGCACACTGAGTGGCTTACAACAGATGGAGATGGAATTTCACAGCTCTCAGGCCTGAAGACGGAAATCCAGGTGGCAGCAGGGTCTTGCTGCCTTGGGAGGCTCTGAGGGAGGATCCTTCCTGCCTCTTCCAACTTCTGGGCGCTCCAAGTGTTCCTTGGCTTATGGCCGCATCCCTCCAGTCTCTGCCTCCGTCTTCACATGGGCCTCTGTCCTCTCTGTGTCCCTCCTCTTCTTCTCCTCCTGTGTCACTGGATGTAGGGCCCATTAGATCAGCCAGGATGGCCTCACTTTAAGGTTCTTAACTTCATTACATCTGCAAAGACTCTTTCTTCAAATAAGGTCACATTTGCAGGTTCTGGGGGACATGTCTTCGGGGGCGCCATCATTCAATTGGCAGAAAGATAGAGAGTCCCACCCAGGGCCGCTTTCCAGCCCCATTGAGTGCATCATGAGACATACCGCTTACAGCCCTGCCTGGTTGGAAAATCTTCCCTCCCCATTCTGGAGTGAGGGTCACCCCAGGCATGGCTGGAATGCAGCTGTCATCTCCTTTGCCCTTGTACCCAAACACCAAGTCAGCACATCCATAAACCAAGCTCAGACCTGCTCCTCCTCTTCCAGACGGTAATCACATTGACTTGGATTCACGGCCTATCCTGGTGAGCAGGGCACAGTGCAGAGGCTTCTACTTGGCCTCTCCTCTGTTGTAGTGCTTCCTCCATGGCCAAGGACCCATGCGAGGGGTCCTCCAACTGCCAAGTGTGTCTAGTTCAATTCTACACTCAGGGTCTGGGGAGATGACCACTGGGCAGATTCAGCAGGCCTACTGTGAGCCAGGCCTTGGCCGTGACTTCACTGATCATCTGACCCCCACGCTCACGGCGTACCATGGCGATGCTTTGCATCTCTGAGCGTCAGTGTCAACTCAGACCTTTTGGCCATAATCCTCAAGTGTCTAAGTCGAGTGCCCTCTGCCCAGGATACAGTCACCTGGGACAGTGGTCAGAGATCCCCTGGTGGAAGAGCTGGGAATATCATCATAGGGTTTGCTCGCCAGTGTGACGGGATCCCTCCTCCCAGGGACATGGCCGTGCCCTCCAGTCAGTGGGTTCCGGGTCTGAACGTGAGCACAGGACTGGGAACTGAAGCAGGGATGGAGATTCTGTACGGTGGAGGCTGCTCCTCCCCCGCCGTCCTTGGGCGAGATGCATCAAGGAGCTCATCCTTCGGCTGCCCGTGTGCTTTTCCCCAGGAATGTCAGACTCTGTCACCCATCTCCACACCTCCTCACCGGTCACACTCCACACTGGCCAGCCATTGCAGTCATGGCAACCTCCTGACATCCAGTGTTCCTGTACTACCGCCAGCCTCCACCGGTTATGCCTGGGACCCATCACCCCACAGGTCCCGTGACCACCTCTCCTACGGCTGAGCACAGGCTGCAGAGGAAGCCACAGCCAAGCATCTGAGTGAGGTCGGTGCCCTCTCAGCAGCACAGGCCTGAGAGCCTTTGTGATGTGGACCACAGTTCTCTGGGAGTGCCTCCTGGTCTCACGTCATACGTCTGTTCCAGCTGACAGTGTTCCGGTTGATGTTAAGCATCTCTAAGCCCGGCTGCTTTCCAGTTGCCAACGTGACCATTAAACTCGGGATTGGGAAGCGACGCTCACAGCCAACTCAGTGTGAGGCAGGCCCCATCCCACTGGTTCCAGGACACCAACCGTCCTCAGCCTCTTTCTAACTTTCTCTACCACTGGGGCCACTTTGGCATTTCCATATCACGCAGCACAAGCCATGACTTTCTGCAGACTTCTAACAGCCAGGCAGGCAGCAAATCTGCCCCAACGCCTAGGGTCTTTGCCAAATATTAAGTCTTGTCATGAGGAAAGGCCCCCAAGGCAGTTAATTCTGGCTTCTCTGGCACTTGCCAGCTCATTCTGGCCACTCCTTCTGTGTAACCAGATGAGGCTGCCATTGAGCCTTGGCTACTGGCCTGTCAGCCAGGAAGGAGAGTGGGGACATCTCCCAAGGAGGGAGGCAGCTCCCAAGGAGGGGAAGTGGGGATAATTCCTCGGGCAGGAGAATAGGGGCAGCACCTGAGGAGGGAAAGTGGGGGCGACCCCTGAGGGGGGAGACAGAGGTAAGAAGCTGAGTGGGGAGAGTGGGGGAAGCACCTAAGAAGGAAGAGTGGGGGCAGCTCCTGGGGGGGAAAGTAGCGGCAGCTCCTACGGGGGCACCTTCTGTCTTGAACAGGTGAGCCGCTTCTGTCAACTTCAAGATCCCAGAGGGCTCTGCGGTGCCGGCTTCCTCAGGGGCACCTCCCAGATAACCTCGTCTCCTTTTTCAGAGTCCCAGGTGTGCCCGCCGGGCCCCGACCTGAACACGATAGAACTGTCCTGGCTGAGGCTCATCCCTGAAGCTCTGCCACTCCCAGGGTCCTGGCCTCTACTGCTCTTCCAGCAGACCCCTGGCCCATGACTGCCACCAGCTGCTTGTGGACAGCCTTCCATCCCTTTGGGTCCCTCTGCTGTGCGTCCACGTGACTTAGCAGAGAGGCGAGTCCCAAAGGGCCAGCAAGCCTAGAGAGTTCAAATGGCCAACAAGCCTCAAGAGATGTACAGGCTCGCCGCCAACCCGGAAAAGACTAGGAGCTCCTGTTGCTCTCAGGGATGCAGAGGAAAAGGGGTTCTGGTTCGTGGCAAGCGGAAACGGGAGTCACGTGGCCTGTTTGGAAGGGCTTGGGCAGTATCAGTTCCCACTGGGAATCCTTCCCAGAGAGGGAAAGCCCTCAAGACAAAAATATACGTGCGAAGGATGTTCAGTGACGCTTAGAGCGGCAAAAAAGAAAAAAGAACTGGAATTGAGGTGAATGACCAATAGGGAGAATGGTCCCACCGGCCCCCCCCAGACATGATGCAGGCTTTCAAAAGAATGAATCAGAGCTGTGGCGATCGACTTGGGGAGATTTATATGCATCACGAAGTGAGACAAAAGGCACCAAACTGTGTACAATGTAAGCCCAGGCTTGTGAAACCGAAGGGACAAAAGTACCTAGGAATTTATATAGGCATGTATAGACAAAGGTCAGCCCGAGGTTATGTCGAAGGGCGCCGTCTAAGTTGTTGGCATAAGTTACCTGGGGTAGGGCTTGTGGGGGCCATACGGATGGAGGAGGGAGGGGCCAAAGCCAGAAGAAACGGGAAAATCTGCACTCTGTCGCCAGGGTGTTTACCATGACCACATCTGCGTACTTTTGTATGTAAGAAGAAAGCAAACCTGTTCACAACAAAAGGAGTGAGGGCGACATAAAGGCATTTGGAAACACGGAAAGAGTTCAAGGATTTCCACTCACTCACCTTCACAAATAGCTTCACTGAAAATGTGCTTGGAGAAGAAGGTGGTCCCAAGGGAAGCTGGCAATGACCAGCCCACATGGTGACTCTTATATGTTGGTGATGCTGATTCACTTCTGACAGAATGAGGGGAAGGAGGAGGAGGAAGACACGGAGCTGGAGGAGGAAGAGGAGGAGGAAGAGGAAAACCTACTTTTATTTTAAAAGAAGCAGTGAAAATACAGCTCTAGCAGCAACAACGGGGGGGATGCTCAACTCCTAGTTAAATCACGTCCAGATCCATGTCATTTTTGAGAGGAGGATAGAAATATTGAATAAGTTCAGAGACGCTCAGAGATCATGTGGTTAAGCATATACGTTTTAAAATATAGGGGGAAATACCAAAGAATAATACAAACCAAAGCTATAGCTTCTAAACAAGCAGAGGGGAAATGCAATTTATAGAATTTTATACATCCCAATATACAGTATTTTATACATCCCATAGAGAGCAAGAAGGTGGCAAAACTAAGCAAATGAAAAGATCAACAGATAACACAAGATCCTGAAAATAAGTTCAAATATATCAGTAACTACAATAAAGAAATTAAATCAACCTACCAAAAGACACAGTCATACTGGGTTTGTCTTAAAGACAGCCATATATGATTTATAAGCAGCACGCCCCAAACAAAACTGTGTTGCAAGGTTGAAATGAAGGGAAGGAAAAACGTGTCATGTAAATACAAGCAAATAAAACCGGACAAAATAGAACCTGGAACACAAAGTCTTTCTAGGAATGAAATGTGAACACCACACAGCAATGAAGGCAAGACCCACAAAGTATGAAACCATTAACGTAAGTGCCCAAAATTACCTAGCTTGAAAATGTACAAGGCAACAGCAGACAGAATTACAAGAAGAAACTAACAAATGCACGATCATCGGGGGACATTTTTTTTTTTTTTTTAGTTGGAGTCTCGCTCTGTCGCCCAGACTGGAGTGCAGTGGCCGCTCCCGGCCACCACAGCCTCTCCTGCTGGGCTCCGGAGATCCTTCCGCCTCAGCCTTCCGAGTAGCCGGAACTACAGGCATGCGCTACCACGCCCGGCTGACTTTTTGATTTATTGTAGAGATGAGGTCTCGCTGCCCAGGCGGGTCTCGAACCCGCGGGCTCAGGCAATCCACTCACCTCAGCCTCCCAACATCCGGGGACATTTTAAGGCACCTCTGCCAGAAACGGACAGCCAAGCACAAGGTACTGGTATGGACGGAGAAGACTTGAAGAAGAAACTTAGAAAATCCGTCGGAAAGACATGTGCAATAGAGAATGTAGGGCTGTTTGGTTTTTTGCTTTTGTTTTTTCTTATCAAGGTCACACGAGACGACTCTAACAACTGACTGCACACTTGGTCACAAAGGCGCTTTCAACAGATTTCAAACAATCAATACCATACGGACGCCATTCTCTGACCATGATGCCATTCAATGTGAAACAAACTTTAATATGAGAGTTTAGAGGATGCAATTAAAAAGGCATTATCTCGGACTTGACTCTACTTTTCCAGCGGAGGGCCCAAAGAATGGCATGACACGCTCTGTAAAGAAATGCATCTGCTTCCAATGGATTTCCTGTCTCCAGCTGCACTGGTCTAGGTACTCCGTTCTTCGTGAACATCGGCTATAAACCACTAACAAAAAGTAGGGCGGTAGTGTGCCATACCTCTGTGACCGTCAGATACCTTGTACTTGCTTTATAATTTGTAGTAGTGACCGTCTCTTAACAGAGCTGTCTTTAATGATGTTATTCTGGAATGTTGTCCTTCTAGATGATGATTCAGAAGCTAATTTTTCAAACGGTGCCACGTATCACGACAGTACTAGAACTTTGCTATTTTCTGGAATTTTTTTTGACTTCCACCCCCTCCCCCCCTTTTTTAAACGGAGTATGCTGTAAGTCAGATGACTGCAGAACCTGGAAAAGCTATTGCTGCTGTTAATGCATAACATCCTGCTACTACCGATCTTTTTATATAAATATAAATATATACATATATAATTGGAATTCTTGGAAACTTTAGCTGTGCCGTCAACTTTGGAAATTTGTATCCCAGTTTACGGAGTTGGCATTGTATACAACTGTATATTTTTTCCACTTGTACAGGGGTAAAACACTGTTAAATGTGTAAGGTCTTGTCTGCATGGGTTTGATTACAAAAACTAACAAAGTATTCTCTAAATAAAAAATAATAATAAAATGATAACTTAAAGTCAAACACACATATGTTTGGAACCCTCACGCACACCCTCGAATAGCTCATGGACTAAAGAGCCAATGTCAGCAGAAACAGTGAAATACTCAGAACCCAATGAAGATGAAAGTACTGCCTATCAAAACTTGCAGAAGCAGTTGGCCTTAAAAAGAAAGCTGTAGCCTTAAATGTGTGTATTTAAAATCCTGGAGGACCAGAATGGGGGCAATAGAAAACCACCATTAGAACCCCAGAGCAATAATTGCTCTCGGCCCGTTCCACCCGTGGATGCTGAAATGAGTGAGTGAAACGTTAAGGGGAAATGGGACGGTTGCTTCACTTCAACTGTCTCCTCTGCAAGGTTAAGGATTTACTATAGTGGTTTTGGCATATGTCTGTAAATCCTCCTCCTGTCAGGAGTCAGAGCTGAATTTTCCTCCCTTTTGAAAATAAACTAGACTTAGTTACTCCCTTCTAAGGATGCGTGGAAAGGGAACATGATAAATTTACGGTAAGCTAGGCATGGTGGCTCAAACCTGTGATCCCAGTGACTTTACAGTGGGGAAACCCTCCACAGACACCAGTTGAATCAAGCGGCCAAAGTTAACTTTGCCCCTGATGAGCCATGTTGCGATCACGTTTCCCCTGATATAATGGGATGAAAAGGGCACTTCCCCCCTGTGGTTTTCTTCCCATGAAAGAGTACTTGAGTCTGATCGTGAGAAAACCAGCAGACAGACCCACAGTCTACAGAATGTCTGGCCAACGCTCCCCAAAAGTTTCAAGGTTATGAAACACAAGGAAAGACCAGGAAACTGTCACAGATCAGAGGAGACTAAGCAGATGGGTTGACTAAGTGCCATGGGGTACCCTAGAATAGATCCTGGAACAGGAAAATGGCATTTATGGGGAAACTGGGGAAATCCAAATAAAGCCTATAGCTTAGTCTGTAGTGTCCACACAATGCTAACGTCTCAGTTTTGATGAGTGTACCATGACTTTTTGTCAGATGTTAACTTCAAGGGAAGTTGGTGGAAGGAAAGGCATAGGGAAACTCTCTGTGCTATCTTTGCAACCCTTCTGTAATTCTAGAATCTTTTCACAAGAAAATGTTAACGTTTTTTAAAGGTACAAAAAAGTCATGAGAGACTGAAATTAAATTGTGTTCCACTCAAGAAGCTAAGAAAATATCTAAACAAAACCCCTAAAGAAAGTATAAGAGGGAACACTAAAGAGCAGATATTATCAAAATAGAAAGCAAAGAAACAAGAGAAGATTTTTAAAATATGTTCTTTGACAAACCAGTGAGGTACACTAGAAACCCTTAACAAGATTGTGGCAGACTGCTAGCTGTCACCCGATGCCTGTCCTCTCCTTGTTCATATCTGGCATGGGGCAGTCCCAAATAAAGACATTTCCTGGTCTTTCTTGCCACAAAGAGTGATCCTGTGATTCACGTCTGGTCCATGGGCTGTTGGCAGGGGAACCTTTTGGAACATAAGAATTCTTCATATTCTGGAATAAGGCTCTTGTTGACAAAAAGCCAAACATTGTAAAATATTGAAAGAGGTTGATTCTGAGCCAAATGTAAGTGACCATGGCTCCAGGTACAGTCCCAAGAGGTCCTGAGACCATGTGCCCAAGGTGCTTGAGTTATACCTTGGTTTTACACATTTGAGACAGAATCTCACAGGCAAGGACATAAATCACTCCATGCGAGGTTTCCATTGGTTTGGTCCAGAAAGGAGGGACACCTTGAAGGAGGAGTGGAGGGGTTGGCTCACAAGTTATAAGTGGGTTTCAGGAACTCTTTAATTGACAATTAACTGAGAGAGCTAATCTAGTGTCTAAAAAAAATCTGAAATCAGTAGAAAAGATTTTTCTGGGTTAAAATAAGGGGGCTGTAGAGACGAAAGTTCATATTGTGTGGATGAAACCTCATAGGTGGCAGCCTTTAGAGAGGACAGATGGCAAATGTGTCTTATTCGGGCTTCGAAGACGCCACTCTCAGCGAATTCCTCCTGGACCCAGGAAGGCCTGGAAGGGGGAAAGATCTGACTGTGTCAATGGCAATCGTCTGCTGGAAAACAGGAGGTCCAGAACAGACAAGTTACCCAGGAAGAAATACATCAGGGTGTGAAGTTGAGAACTGACTCGGACAGGATGAGGATAATGCTGTTGCCTGCCAACGTCACGATGTAAAGGAGCATTCGTGCCCAGAAGAGAACACGCTGGGACATGAGGCGCTTGGACAGGCTCACGAGAATGAATTCCATCACTTTAGAGTGGTTTCCATTCTCCTGGTCATTCATTTCCTCTCCCTGCAACTACAGGTGGGGAAAGAAAGCAAGTGAAGCCGGGCTCGGTGGCTCAGCCTGTAATCCCGCGCCTTGGGAGGCTGAGGTGAGTGGATTGCCTGAGCCCGCGGCTTCGAGACCTGCCTGGGCAACTTGGCGAGACCTCATCTCTACAATAAATCAAAAAAATTTGCCAGGTGTGGTAGCACACGCCTGTAATTCAAGCTACTTGGAAGGCTGAGGTGGAAGAATTGCCAGAACCCAGCGGGTCGAGGCTGCAGTGGCTGGGAGCGGCCACCTCACTCCAGTCTGCGTGACAGAGTGAGACTCCAACTCAAAAAAAAGAAAGAAAGGAAGAAAGAAAGCAGGTGAATCGGGTCTTTTCCCACGGCAGATGCATGGGTTACACCACCAGGTTGGGCAGAGCTCAACAGCCCTGACACAGGCTCTCCTCTGAAATTTCCAGTAGCCCCGACACAGGCTCGCCTCTGAAGTTTTGAACCCCTGACCCGCTAGCCACTTGAGTAGCCACTCCCATTCCATGTCCCTTTCGGGGAAAATGTGAAAACTACCCACTCCACGGCGAGCTCCCAGAGAAAAGGCTGCTGCCGTGTCCTACAGCACAGGGTTGGGTGGTCATCTGGAAAGAGGTTACTTCCTGTGGCCATCAGGGCTCCCTATGATCTCAGGCAGACGCGCTTGAGTGAGTGGACTGACCCTCCTCTTGTGGGGATTCCACCTGGCGGTCTCAGGAAAGCGGCTTTCACTGCCTCTTTGCACTCAAAAGGACCCTGCACCACGGAGACATAGTGGACACCAACCCCAGGGAAACAGCCCCGGCCTGGTCTTCCCTGCCAATTCCACGGGCGGCATCCCTTTCCACAGGTGACATCCCGGCACCCCCGGACCCTGGCTGTGAGGATGGGCCCACTGCCAGGTTGCATCCTCATGACACACTGAGCGGCGTAGGCAGACCAGCCAGGCTTGTCACACAGCTCTGTGGCCAAGCCTCCTTGCCTGAAGGAGCCCAAGCACTCAGGCGTGGTAGTGGAGAAACCCAGGTCGAGCATGCCCTTGCACTGACGGTGAGCAAAACTTTGTTTTCCCAGGAGCACGCCTGTCTGGTGAGGATGAATGCAGCGGGCCTTCTTAAGCCTTTTCTTCTCCAATCCCGAGGTGCTTGCCTGAATGCAGCAATGCTTAGACAGCCAGGAAGTCTGCACTTGCCGAAAGCATCGGCTTCCAGTTCTCCTGGGGATTGAGGTGACTGTGGTTTCTGCTCGGTGAGTGCTTCCCTCAGACTGAGGCCAGTGGGCTTGGTGGCTTGTGACTCAAGGAACTCAGTCATAAGAGATGACATAGCCTGAAGGCCTAGGAGCTGCATGTGTCCACCGTTCACAAGCAATGCCCCAACTGCTTCTGCAGAGACTGGACCCTCAACAGGCAATTAATTGGCTCTGACGTCTGAGAAAGCGGACAGTGGCGTAGAAAATTGGCATGTGGACAGAGATGTGGACTTCCTCCTTCTTGGGGGCGTAGGCTGAGTTTCTCTGTTTTTCCATAACTATTAACATTTCCTACCGAGGTGGTCCCCAGGTTCTGAGGTCCACCTGGGACAGGCACAAGGGACATCTCCCTAGGCACAAGCTTGCCAAGGACCTCAGAGTCCTGGGCTATGCCAAAAAAGTCATCCAAGTCTGATGTGTACTGCAGCAGTCCACCGCGATCCCATTGCCCACGAGTCAGGGCCGCAGGGAAGCCAGGACAGGGCATATGAAGCCCAGTCCTCTCGCCAGGGACACACAAAGGCCAGTGACACCTGGCACATCTCCAGGTAGGCTCACACGGTTGGAGGAGAGAGATGCTTACATGTGGCTCACCGGGAGACTCAGCAGAGAAGTGCCGACTTTTCCATCCACACCGGGTTGGGGAGGGGAGGGCTGACTCGGAGTGAACTCCGTTGGCCTTATTAAGCCGAGAGAGACTCGGGAGACGCAAAATCGATCTTGGCAAGAGATTCCCGTGGGAGGCAATTAGAGGTGCGTGCCAACCAGTTGACTGAATATGTGAGGTGCCTCTGCGGGCAGCCACCGTTGTCACTGTGGTCCCCGGGGAAGCAGACGGGCGGACTCTGAGCCAAAGGGTTGCAACAAATTGCAAGTCCATGACGCAGCCTCACAGCCCATGGCATGGGATTTATTCAGTCCTTGTCCGACGCTGGGCGTCAGGATCCTCTCAGAAGTCAATGACTCTGACTGAAATCGAAGGATTGCTAGACAGACAGCCTCCATCAAGTCCGTCTGTTCCTGTCTCAACCAAATCCTGAGGAAAGTCAAGCTCAGCAAGAGGGCACAGACCAATGGAAGGCCAGACACAAACACTGGAAGCAGACATCACAAGTTAAACTTTAGGACCAAGCCGGCTTGGAATGCTCACAATGAGAAGAGGCCTGCATAGGAGGGAACCTGAGGACAGGACCTGAGCAAGGGGCGGACCCGAGCCGGAGCCAGGCACACCATCAGGGTTCCGAGCTCAGCTGCAGCCCTTCTGGGCTGTGTGGCTGTGGCAGAGCTGTGACTCTTACCCTCCCCCTCAGCTTTCTGTCTTTCCTCCCGGACAGGAGTGAGGAATAGTGGCTCCCTCACTTCGTTGTGTGAAAGAAGACAGAGTGGACACATGAGCAACCCGTTCGTAAGCCCAGGCATGCATTCAGAAACAAAGTCTGGCACTCCCGCCACTGCCCCACGCGAGGCCCTTCCCTGTGACTCTCAGGCACGGCACCAGAACACCACGTCCCTTTAGCAATGCTCACCCGGTCATTCTGGCATTAGCAACCAGGCTCGGGCCATCAGCAGCCTGGGCTAGCAGGACTCCTCAGCGCTCCTCTGGTGCAGAGGGGGGGTCGGCCTTACACCGCCCTACCATGTTTCCCACGGACTCGGGTGTCACTCGATGGAGCAAGCCCTGGTGTGTAGGGATTCCAGAATGACTCAGTACCATAAGGAAGACGGTTTTGTGTTGGAGAGGGAACAGGAAGGACGACTCCTGGAGCAGAATTCAGAGTCCAGATTGGGGCTTTCTAAATCCCATATGTGAAAATTTAGTCTGCAGCCAGAGGTGAAATTCAATAAATGATGAAGGCAGCATTCCATAAGTGGTGTTTGCACAACTGGCTCTCAACCTGAACACACACACACGCGCGCACACACACACACAGAGAGAGAGAGAGAGAGAGAGAGAGCGCATCCCGACCTCACAACTCACATCGGGATAGGTCCCAGGCAGATGAAGGAGGAAACAGAGGGGAAGGAAACACTGAAATGGCAAGAGAAGGACTCTGGTGGATCCTGTCACCTGCGGAAGAGAGTGCTGGAAACGTTTTTGAGCCCAGAAGCCACAGAGGGAAAAGCCCTCAGGTGGTTGGTTGGCGTGCAAAGTGCATGAGTAGCAAAAGGCCAATGGGAAGCTGTTCCTGACATCGTCACGGGGCTGATTGTGTTTCCAGAGTTTTCAGGACCAAGCAAACAGACCCACAGAAAATGGGTTATCAACAGGGAGGAGGAGGCCACAAGAAAGGCAAAGCAAATAAACACGTGAAAAGACGCTCAGCCTCACCAGCTTTGGGAGGGTTGTAAGTTACTGCCTTGGTTTTTAAAGAAATGCTAAGGCACAGAGGGTTTGATCCATGGGACTGGCAAACATTGAAATAATTCCTATGACCCTGAGCAAGTGCTGAGAGGCCAGAGTCACCGTCACATGCTGTGGGGGACAGGGTACAATGGTGGGCAGGGGGCTTCCCTCCCAGCTTCTGCTCAGTGTCTATCCTGTTTGGAGACCCTTTCCTGGAGATGAGTGTGCAGGTCTGAAAGACGCCGTCCTTCAACCCACAGCTATATGTGCACATTTGCTTTCTTTAGCCAGTCGCTCAAAGATGATTTACTTAGTATCTGTGAAGCGACAGCCACTGTGCCGGGACCAAGAAAGGCACCGACTGCAGAGACCCTCAGGGGCTCTGGGGACCCAGCAGCCACAGCTCACTCAGCACTCATTCTGGAGTTGGAAGCTCACGGGCTGGAGAAGAAACATGAAAAGAGTAAGCAGAAGGTTGGTCTTATGTGCGTACCAGTCAACCTTGAGTCTGCCACTCCCTTGCTCTGAGGCTGGTGGTCCATGCCAGGTCCCTTATTTCTTGTTTCTTCTTTGGGTGGCCTGGGGTGCCACCTGGAATGAGAGTATGGTGGCCTGGAGCCAGCTTTCAACATGCCGATGACACCACCGGGGGATCTGAAGAAAAGAGCCAGACAAACTGGGGTCTTGAGTGACTACCTCATTTGCAATCTGTGTCATGTACATGAGCGCATACTGCCTGACTCCCATATCCCCACCACCCCATCTTCCGAGCTGTCCCACCATTCGGCACTGCATGTAGACTTGTCCAGAAGGCTCTTCTGGCCATCCCTTGTTGGGTCATTTGAGGCCCACAGAGAGTACAGATGATGTTCCTTAGCAGGAACATTTTCAAGTGACTCCACACCTGGACCATACCTGTAAAGGAGGGGGGGGTCTTTGCTGACATTCCAGTGGCAGGTGCAGAGGAGACATGTCTTCAAAGACAAGGAAGAATGAAGCAGACCCACGGGGGTGAAAAGACATAAGAGGGAGGGTGTCCTGAGAGCGCCTGAGTCTCTGGTTCCAGTGTATTCCTGAGTTCTGGTGGCGGTCATATCCTGAGTTGTCGGGAGACAAGCACACCCCCTAAGCCTGGTGTTCATATAATAATTTCTTATGGTTTGCCGGGCTATTTGGGATTGGCATCTGCTACCTTTGACTAATACAATCCTAACTGGTACATCTCTGTGCTCATTGTTTTACTTTGCACGTTTTTACGCTGAAATCCCACGGCCAAAGTAATCTCCAGTGTTGGATGGGAGCCTAGTGGGAAGTGCTTGGGTCATGTGGGTGGATCCCTCGTGAATGGCTTGGTGCCATCCTCCTGATAGTGGGTGAGTTCCCGGTCTCTTACTTCCAGTGAGAGCTGGTTGTTGAAAACAGCATGGCATCCTCTGATCTCTCTTGCTTTCTCTCTTGCCATGCGATCTCTGCACACATCAGCTCTCGTTCCCCTTCTGCCATGAGTGGAAGCCATTTGAGGCTCTCACCAGATGTTGATGCCGATGCCATGCATCCTTTATGGCCTGCAGAACCGTGAGCCAAGTCAACCTGCTTTCTATATAAACTACCCAGCTTCAGGTATAACTTTATAGCAACACACAGGGACTAAGACACTCAACCTGGCAGAAAAAGGTCTATGCCCTCCAGGGCTGGGAGCTAAGAGGGTGCATGAGACACTATGTGTGTCACGCTTTCAGGCAAGATTCAGACAGGCAGAAAAGTCTGAACTCTCTGTGGTTCTACTTTGCCAGCTAAGAGATCTTGTTGAATACGAAGAATCTGAGAAGCCAGCAGTGGAGAAGTTAGGCGGTGCCCGCTGACCTGACACAATTTCCCTCAGAAAACCAAGTCATGGCAGCACCCGGCTCTTTCCTGGGCACTGGCAAGTGCGACCAGTACCAGGTAGCCCATGGACTTCTCAGCAGGCTCTGGGGGTGCTGGTAGCGCCAGAGGTGCCTCCTTTTTCCAGCGGCTGCACAGGCCAACCTCACCTCCAACCAGGCCCTTCTAGTGAGTGGGTGTGATGCCCCAAGGAGCTGTACTTTCCTGTGCAGGGAGCTACAGGCTGACTCTAGCCCCGGTACATGAGAGCCACAAAAAGTGAGATTTGTAAAAGGATGATGGTCCATGTAGCTGGCTGACTTGTATCCCCCAGAAAGTCTTGTCCACCCAGAACCTGTGAATGTGACCTTACTTGGAAACAGAGTCTTTGCAGATGTGAACAAGTTGAGATAAGGTCAATAGGGTGCACCCTAATCCAACAGGACTTGTGTCCTTACAGAAGAGGGAGATTTGGAGACAGACACATGCAGGGAGAAGGTCACGTGATGACAGAGACAGAGACTGGAGCGACGTGCATAGGAGTCTAAAAGCCCAACAACACTGACCAGTTCCATCAACCACTGGAAGCTGGGGGAGGCAGGGATGGAATTTTTTCCCTAGGAAGCTTGGGAGGGAGCTTGGACTAGTGGCCTCCAGAACTTGTGAGAGAATCCAGGTTTGTTGTTTTAAACCACCCAGTCGGGGTGGTTGTCCTGGCGGTGTTGTTCTGTTCTGGCGGACCGTAGAAAGGAATATCGCCTTCAAATTTAGGATGGAACACCAACTGTTCCTAGCCTGTGGCCAGGAGAAAGTGAAGGAGGGTGGAGCGCCTCGGAGGAGTGAGTTCAAGTTCACCAAATGTACAACCGAAACCAGGAGCTTGTGGTTGGTCTGTGTTTTGTCGGCCCTTTTTGTCACCCTTTCTTCCTTCCAAAGCAACAATGCGTGTCAAGTGGGAGAGAACAAAGAGGAGTAAAGAGAAGAAGAGGGAAGAGGAAAGGAAAAGTAGAGGAGAAGTAGGGAGAAGAAAGGGCGAGGAGAGGAGAGGAGGGACGAAGCAAGAAGGGGAAAGGAGAGGAGAAGAGGGGAGAGGAGAGGCCAGCAGGGGGAAGAAAGGGCAAGGAGAGGAGAGGAGGGAAGAAAGAAAGAAGAGAAGAGAAGGAAGTGGCGGCGGAGAGAGGAGATGAGGAGAAAGGCAGGAGGAGAGGAGCGGAGAGGAGAGGAGAGGAGGGATGTGGAAGGAGAGGAGAGGGCGACTTGGAGAGGTGAAGAGACATGGGAAGAGGAGAGATGAGAGTACAGAGGAAGGGAAGAGGAGGAGGAAGCCGAGAAGAAAAGAGAGGTGGGAAGGGGAGAGGAAGGGACTGGAGAGCAGAGGAGAGGAGAAGAGAGGAAGGAAGAGGAAAGTACCGTTGCAGTTGTAATAATATAGATAGTTATTCAGAGTTACGAGAAACGGCCCAGCACGAACTTTGGGTTGGGCCACGTCCCTTAGGAACTGGCTTGGGCTATGTAATTCAGAGTTTCCGTAGTGTAATGGCTACCACATTCACCTGGCTTTATGTTTATGTAAAAGTTTTGTGCTTTAATTGGGATTTTTTTTTCCTCATGCCTGAGGAAGCACCTGGTGGGAGGGGGACGCCCCTCACCCAGCTGACTTTGTGTTCACGTGAAAGTCTTGTGATTTAACCTGTGAAACTGTAGGACAAAAAAAGGCTTGCGGGTCATCCCATGGAAATGGCTTCTGCACTAGATAGAGTCCAGTCTCTTTCTTTCTCCCTCCGTCTCTCTCTTTCTTTCCCTTTATTTCTCCGGAATAATCGCCGACGCTGCCACACCTTCCAGGGATCCCCTAAATCTCTGCAGTGAGAGCAAATCTGCTCTGCGGGTGAGAGCAAAGTGCTCCGCCAGATGGCTTCAACCTGTCTCGACACTCTCCTCATTGACAGGCCTGGGGAGCAGAGCCTTGTGTCCAGATAGCGGGGGAGGCCATGGCTTCCTTGCCCCTGCATGCAGGCGAGGAGAGACAGGTTGAAAGTGGCAGGGGCAGGGCTCACCTTGGGAAACAGAAGTGCTAGCTAAGAAACCAAAGCCTGGCCAGGCTCAGTGGCTATCATCCTAGCACTTTGGGAGGCTGAGGCGAGCGGATTGCCTGAGCCCACGGGTTCAAGACCAGCCCAGAGAACTTGGCGAGACCTTGTTACTACAATCGATCAAAAATGAGCCAGGCACGGTCGCACGGGCCTGTAGCTCCAGCTACTTGGAAGGCTGAGGTGGAAGGATCGCTGGAGCCCAGCAGGTCGAGGCTGGGTTGGCTGTGAGCGTGCCACTGCACTCTAGCCTGGGTGACGGAGTGAGACTCTGACTCAAAAAAAAGAAGCCAAAGCATGACCAAGACCCCCATGAGGACTGTGCTCCTGCATGTTCGGCACTACCACTACCCAGCGACTGGCAAACACCAGCACTGAAGCTGGAAACCTGGGGGTAGGGAGGGACCAAGAAACAGCCCCGCTTCCCACCAGAGTCCCTAACCGCATGAGCCACCACACACGCTGCCAGCAGGCGGGAGTCCCCACACACAGCCGACGCTGGCACAGGTGGGCCAGTGGGCATGGCCAGTGAGGAGACCTATGTGGGCTGGCTAGCACCTCCGTGCCCCCAGTGTAGACTTGGAACCACCCACGGGTAAAGGCCCTGGGTTTGCAGGACGAATTGGCCAGCACCAGCAATACCACTGCCTCCTACCCCGCTGGGCGGAAAGGAGGCCGAGCCTCACACACTCAAGGCTTTTGACAAATGCGCCCTTTGAGCAAGACCTGCGAGCCCAGGGGTGTCACCCACCAACTGCTTGCTTCATCTCCGGGGGCATCTCCTTCCATGAGGATACACGGCTGGGAGAGGGGCCAGCCCCAACATGCTCACTGGTACCTCTTAAGCCGTCGGGCTTAACTACTGAGCCCGTGGCGTTCCCACAGCCAAAAGCTGACTATTATATTATAGCAACCATTAACACTCGCTCTGATTCCTCAGCCCAAATGATTTCTAGCCCTCATGGCCCAACGTAGCTCATCAGGGGCTCTGCAAAAAGTCCAGGTGACAGCCACAACATGCCCTAAAAGTCCCACATCCAGCACGTTCCCGATGCGGTGACTTTCCCTTCTAAAGAGTGCAGAGGGTTAATGGGATGCGCCCGAAGGCCCACCCTCGGGCCCACAGCCACCACACTCAGAAGACAAGCCAAGCAAGGCCCAGCCCCAGCAGAACGCTGTCCCCAGAACTCAGGACCACATTCCCCCAGTCCCATCCAAAGCCACGCTGTCTACCCAGGCCCTAGCTGGAGAGATATGCGGGACATCCAGGTAGTTTTGAGGGTACTGGTCCCTGAGCTTCCCCTGCTGCAGTACATCTAGGGTGGGACAAAGGCAGCAGCCCCCATCTCTTGGGTCCCATGGAAGGGACCTTCCTCTAGAATGCTGGATTTCTGCAGGAAGCCTCTTCTCCGTTCCTGCCTCTGGGCTCCGAGGCAAGGGAATCCTGCTCCTAAAGTCGCCTGCCCAATGAGCCCCCCGTCTCCGTGAGCAGGCCCCTCCTGTCAGTCCCAAGTCCTTGCCACCCGCAGGGTAAGGTCACCCCACGGAGCTTTTACAAACACTGTTCCATGGGTGCTTAGCACAGTCAGGTGGCCACGGCCTTTGGCTTGGGTCAAAGCACCCCAGCTGCTGTTTTAGAAACTGTGGCGGAGAAGATAGGGGGCTCACCCCCCAAAGGAGGGAGGAGGAAGAGGAAGGAAGACAGGCTAGGAAAGTGCTGCTGGCAGTGCTGGAAGCCCCTGTGGGGGTGGAGGCAGAGGCACAGAGTACGGGGAAGACTCAACAGGGCTGTGGCTGCAGGCCTCAGAAAGGGCTGTTTGGAGGTCCTGTTTCCTGTTTTGGGGAGAGGCCCTCCAGGGACTGATGCTTGCCAAGAGTGCCAACGGCTGTGGCCTGGGCACTGGTATTCCGAGCAAGGGCAGTAGTGGTAGCCTCGGGGTCCATAGCCAAGAGTGGCCGCAGCGGGTCGGCTGGGGGTGACGGAGCGCGCCGACCGGGCTGGGAGTAGTGGTGGCCACACTGCTTTTCCCGGTCGCGGGCCGAGGTGCAGGCCGGATGTTGGCCACACCTGAACGCTGGCCTGGGGAGACAGCAGGCCTACACGGAAGGTTGGGTCCACTGAGTGGCGGCCTTCTCGGGAGCCCACAGCCCTTATTCCCACCCCCTCACTGAAGTTAGCCGCTTTGACGACTCTGACTCTTCAGACTAAAATGGACGCCCTGAGCGCCCAGATTACTGCCCCTCCAAGTTACTACAAAGAACCGCAGTATCCCAGTGGGGCCGTGGGGGCAGGGGGGATGCTTAAAAAGCCACCAGCCTCAGGCTCCATGCTTACCCTCCTTGCCCCTCTCTCCCGAGGCCTGGTTGCCAGGCCCACCCAAGCAAGGCTGCCTGTTTCCTGCCTCTCAAATCTACCCGAAGCCCACTCCCATACTGGCATGTGCCCCAAGGGGCTGCAGACTTAGCAGCTCTGACAAGTGTGGCATTGCCCGTACCCAACTGCAGCCAAGGCTTGCACCTAGAACACAAGTCGTCAGGGTTTGGATGTGGGTTCAGCGCGTGACCTAGGGAAGGCACTCCCTCAGGGCGTGGGGGATCCCAGTGCAGCTTCCCTCCTGACCTCTCCCAGGACTTGCTAGACCTGCCTTCCCGTGTTTAAGGCCAGTTAAAGACCACGGCACCTGCTCCAAGGACACGCCCTTCCTAACCGCCGTCAGCGACACGTTCACGGGCCGCTCCCCATACTCCAGACGGGCTGGGAAGCCACTGGCTGGGCCCTGGTACGCCGTGCTGCCAGCTCCGGGCCCCCCGCCCCCGCCACTGCTCCGCTGAGCAGGGCTGGCCGTCCTTGGGCTCTCCCCAACAGCAGAGGGTCACAGAAGACTTTCCGACGGAGCTGCTCCTGGACTCCCACTCCACGCATGGAGCTGCCCCTCCCAGGTAAGCCCGGGCCTCTTCTCCAGGGTGTTCAGGGACGTGACACAGAGTAGGGGAAGGACACACTAGCCGCGTTCACAGCCTGGCACGCTGTGCCCCACCCGGGAAGTGTGCCTCGTGCCACGCAGAGAAGCAAGGCGAGAGGCCACTTCCACATCTTACGCCATGGTCTGTTATAATCTAATAACCATCTTACGTATATTTTATAGTAATTAATCCATTGCTGTCGGTGAAGTTAGGCTACATTCTTACTGTGGGATCTGTCAGTTAAAAAGAATGAAGGCAGCCGGGCTCGGTGGCTCAGCCTGCAATCCCACGCCTTGGGAGACTGAGGTGAGTGGATTGCCATAACCCGCGGGTTCGAGACCCGCCTGGGCAACTTGGTGAGACCTCATCTCTACAATAAATCAAAACATCAGCTGGGTGTGGTAGAGCATGCCTGTAATTCTGGCTACTCGGAAGGCTGAGGCAGAAGGATCGCCGGAGCCCAGCAGGTCGCGGCTGCGGTGGCTGGGAGCGGCCGCTGCACTCCAGTCTGGACGACAGAGGGAGACTCCAACTCAAAAAAATAATAAAAATAAAAAATAAAAAGAATGAAGGCACCAACGTGCCCAGACTGAGCACTTCCCCTGTTGTTAAGTGACCTGCTACCACAGTGGGGCCGGCAAGCCTGCATTCTACAAGCCCAGGTCATTTTTCAAATCTGTGAGCAAGGTGTTTCCCGATACACCTGTGTGAGTGTACATCGCTGTGTGTATACGTGGGAGTGTGTGGGAGTGTGCATGTACGTGTGTGCATGTGTGACCATGTGCATATGTGTGACTGTGTTCAAGTGTGTATGTGTGTGCACTGTGTGTGAGTGTCTGAGCGCCCGATTCCCTGTTTACATGCGCAAGACAGAGCAGGGAAGGAAACGGCCCTGGTGGCTAAGAGCAGCTCTGCCGGGGGAGTGAAAGAAGAAGCAGTCGAAGAAGCAGAAATGTCCCTCCTCCCTTCTTTGGCGTGTGGACTGTGTGGGACTGTTGCTTTCATCTGGGGGGTTTCCGGTGTCTCCAGGGTTCAGGGCCCAGAGAAAACAAAGCAGTTTCACATGTCTGCGACACAGTGGTGGGAAAAGAAAGGACAAGACTCGGTGTGGCCAAGCTAAAGCCGAGGGTGAGTGTCCAGAGTACCCCCACGTGGACCCAGCAAGCCCATGTCCTCACGCACAGGCAGAGTTCTACAGGGACAAGGGGCTCGTTGGGGTCAGGCGGGGTCATGGGGCGGGCCTGGGTTCCGGCTGCGGGACCCTGCCTTCTGCCAGTCCTTCCACCCCGGGCCCCTGCGATGCAGGTGGGGGAGGTGGCAGGGGGGAAGCCCGGCCTGGGCTCTGGCAGGACAGGAGACCTCGGACAGGAGCAAGAAGTGGGCCACCTGGGGAAGGAGGCTCCAAAGGGGGGAGTGGACACACTGCCCCCAGGGCCTTGTCCAGCCCAAAGATGCCCAAAGATGCCAGGTGCCCTCAGAAACAAGACAAGCCTCAGCATCGCACACAATGGTCAGGACGCTGGAATCACACCCTCCATCCACACCAAGCAACGCTAGCACCACCATGGGCTTCTGATCTCATGGAACCCCCCGCGTCCCTGCTTCCACGGGGCCACTACACACCATCCGGCCTCAAGATGCCCACTACTTTAGGGGGCAGCTCCGCTTCCATGGGGCCCTCCTCTCCCGTCGATCCTTGATGTCTAAGCCTCCAGGTGTTGGGAGCCCACATCTACGGCTATACAGTTGAGGCCTATGAAGGCCCATGATGGAGATCTGCTTTTGACACAAAAGCATCAGTGACACCTATAGTGTTGGTATATGAATAGTGACCAGTTTGTACATGTGACATAAAAGCTTATATTATTTGAAAGTAAACCTTTTAAACAGTTAGGCTAAATTTTCGGGCAAAGCCTTACAGCAGAAAAACATTCTGGGCTTTAAGTGTCCATTTTTCTCTGACTCTCTGAGCCATTCTTAAGTCTCTGTCTCTCAAGACGTAACCATACAGCCTTTGTTCCTGTAAGCAGAAATTGCTCTAATGGTTTTGTTTTTCTGCCTCTAGCCAGGCAGAACGTTCCTAGTTTCATTATGTGCCAAAACTCTTAGTCTGCCTCTGCCCCCTGGCCATCGTCATGGCAACTGTGCCTTTTCTTGTCCAAAGGTGTGACAACTACCGTTTGATTTAGTCACTTAGAGCAGAATTTTTATAAGGAAGTTTAGAAATATATATACATAGTTCAGTTATCCATATATAACACTATGTGAACCTGTGCTTGCGACTTCACTTCCTTCTGCTTAAGATTTGCCCTCTAATGTGCCTGTGTGTGGTAATAATAAAACCCAGTCACGGGCCTGTGGGAGAGTGAATCCTCAGTCCTCTCACTTATTATTGGATATACTTTTGCACTTTGGATTTCGACTTCAAGGCGTCGACCTCGGTGTCCAGCAGACGTCGATGGTAAAGTACACATTGGGTTTGTCAAACACTGTGGTTAGCGATCTCTGCTTCTCACCGTTTAGCATTTTATAGAAGGCTCTGACAACGGTGTCTCTGACAGGCTTTCAAGATCAAAGTTTAGAGCATGCGAGACACCGAGACCAGCGCCTCTCTGTCTTCTTCTCTTAGGCATAATCTGTGCTTTATCTGCTTTATCAGTTGATCATTTGAAATTATATAGTTGAAGTTTATAAGAAATCATATATTAAATCATATAGTTGGACGCTAAAAATCTTAGGTGTTAGCTATGATTTTGCTTTAAACGTGTGTACTCTGATACTAATCATTCTGTTTGGAGCATGTGGATCTTGTGAGGCAGATTTGATCTGTTGTGTATCACTGGATTCATATGCCTCCAGCAAAAGCATTTTCACTACTAGAAGTTAAGATAATTAATATAAATCTCGATTGTTTTGTTAAATCATGGTAGGCTAGTAACAAGGGAAATTTTTGCCTTAAGTCAAATTCAATGTAGTTTATAATATATAGGTTAATCGTTAGGTATTATAGAAAACAGTTTGCTATGCTATTGTTAAAATCATACACCTGTTCTTTTGAGATACGCCTTGTAAGGCACATGGAGTTCTCATTGTCAATTTTCACCCCAAACAAAAATCTTTTGTGAAGAACGTTATGCATTATACGATCTGTAAGCCCCTAGCAAATACTTGATTATTGCTGAATATTGTGGAAAAGGGTATATAAGCTGAAAGAGTCTGAATAAAATTTGGACTCAGTCCTGATCAGACTGATCCCAGAAGAACCGCCTCCGAGTGGTTTCTTCTCGCCGTGTCCTGATTCCCTGGAGCGGGTCCAACTCCCCTCGGGTCGGGCTGGTCCCCGACATCCAGGTCCCTTAGAAACCCCCTCTCCTCCAGGGCTGTGGTGGAGGCAGGCCTGGGGAGAAGTCGGAGGCTTGACACCAGGCTCGCGACTTATGGCACGGGCCCTGCCCTGGAAAGGAGGAATTAGACGTCTCTGGACACCTGGGTACCCACCCACCCCCCTGGCCCTCAGACGCTTCCCTCCCTGCTTCTGCCCTGACGCTGCCCCGTCCGCTCCTGCCCTGTGACCTGGGCCCTTTGCTCTCCCCACTCCGCGCCTGACCCTGCGCTAGCCATGGAGGAGGCAGACGAGGCCCACAGGCACTCCTTCCACAAACGTGGGCGGGTGCTCCTGACCTGGGCCAGCCTCTGCATGAGAGGCGGAAGCACACCCTGCCTTTGCTGGCACAGGGCTCACAGGCTGGGGCGGTGGACAGAGGACTGGTCACACGATCACAAGACTTGAAGGAAAGTCATAAGCCTGGGGAAGCCCGAGGGCTGGCGACTAGGGCAGGGCCCAGCCCGACCCGGGGCAGGCGAGGGGGGCGTCCGGGAGGAGGTGACACGTAGGCCGGGGCCTTCCTGCAGCCAGGAGTGCGGCCACAGGAGAGGCAGCTGCTCCCCCAGGCACGCTCCTTCCTCTCCAGCGTCTTGCTCACAGCCTGGGGCTGCAGGACTTCCGGGCGCCAGAGGGGATGGAGAGGGAAGGACCAGAGTCCAGGGTGCCTGCTTCCTACAGGAACTCCCCACAGCGCCGCAAGGCTGCTTGCAAGCCTACAGAGTCCAGCCCCCACCCCGCCCACACAGCGCTTCCGCAAGCAAGACGGCTCTGGCAGAAAGGTGATCTAGACACACAGCTCCGTGAGTGGATGGCACGCCTCCTCTCGGCTCCTTCTTGTCCTCACTGCACAGCTGGGCGGCGGTGATGTCCGGGGCAGCTCTCCGTCCTCGGTGAACAGAGGGCAGGGTTCACACGGCGGATGCGGTGAAGACAAGGGCTGAGCCTGGAAGGGGGTGGGGACCCGGGAGAGCTGACAGTGTGCCCGCCTGCCTACCCACCCTGGAAAAAGGGCTCCCGGGACAACGGCCAGCAATCTGTCCTCTCCAGCCCGGAGGCCGCTCAGAGGGGATGTGAGGCGGGGCCCCTGGCAGGGAAGCCACTCCTTCGACTCTGAGTTCATCATCCTGGGCTTCGGGGACCTGGCCCAAACGCAGGCCCCCTTCTCTGGGCTCTGCCTGCTCATGCGTCTGGCCACCCTAGCTGGGCACTCGACGACGGTGCGCCTCACCCTCACGGACTCCGGCCTCCAGACCCCCAGGCATTTCTTCTCGCGAAGCCTGTCAGCCACTGAGATCGGCTACGTCTGGGTCATCGTGCCCAACGTGCTGGCCAGCGTGCTGTCCAGGAGCCAGCGTGTGCCCTTCCTGGGCTGTGCCCTGCAGATGCTCCTCCTCATCGCGCGGGGTGGGGCGGAGTGCTTCCTCCTGGCTACCATGGCCCGTGACCGCTTCGTGGCCATCTGCCGACCCCTGCACTACACACTTCTGGTCACCCGGGCCCTCCGCCTGCAGATGCCGGCTCTGGCGTGCGTCGGCGGCTCTGCGCTCTCTCACCCTCACCACGCTCGTGTTGCTGCTGCCCTTCTGCGGCTCGCATGGGACCAACCACCGCTTCGGCGACATCCCTGCGGTGCTGTTCCGGGCCTGCTCAGACACGCGGGCCAGCGAGGCTGCAGTCTTTTTCGTCTGCGCACTCATCCTGCCGGTCCCCTTCTGGCTCATCCTGCTGTCCTCCGGCGTCACCGTCGCCGCCATCCGCAGGGTCCACTCGACCGAGGGCAGGCGCAGAGCCTTCTCCACCCGCGCCGGGCGCCTGCTGGTCTCCCTGCTGCACTCCGGCCGCGCCATCTTCATGTACAGCCGCCCGAGTCCTGCTCCACCCCGGAACAGGACAGGATCGTGTCCCTGATCTACACCAACACCACCCCCACGCGCTGCCCGATGATCTACAGCCTGAGGAACAAGGAAGTCAAGGGCGCCCTCGGGAGACTCCTGCAGGGCCACCGCCATTGACGGGGCTGACCCGACCCCCTCCCTCGAGCCCAGTCCACCACCCTCCCGCCCACTCTGTGCCCTCACTGCCACCTCTGGAGGCTTGCCCGGGGTTCTGAGCGTGCCTGGGGCACACCGCCCCCTTTTCTGTGGCGAGGGAGACAGAAGGAACGCTGCAGTGGCTGAGACGCGACCGTTCTGGGGTGCTCGGGGAAGTTTCCCTGTCTTCTCGGGGACAAGATCGCCCAACAGCGGGAGCGCCGGCAGAGGCCTGGACACAGATAGGCGACAGGCAGAAGCTCTTGAAATGAGCCACACGACACATTCAGCAGCTCCACTGCTTTGGCCAAGGACCAGCAGGGACAGAAACACACAAGAACCTCCCAGATCCCGGTGCGGTACGGCTTGGACGAGTGGCAGAGCCAGCTCAGACCCTGAATTCCTGTATCCCCAGAAAGCGACCTCCCCACAAGACCCACCCTTGACCCGCTCTCGGAGGCATTTCAGGATCCGCCCCACTTCCAGCCAGCTGGCCCTTCCTCATCCTTCAAGGGTCAGTCAAAGGGCTCCGTGTGCTGCTACCTCATCTGGCGCTGCAATGACTTGTCTGTCCCCTTGCCTAGCCCGGAGACACCTTGAAGGTGAGAACTAGGAGGAATCTCCATCACCCCGGCACCTGGCACATGGAAGGTGCTCAGTGAATCAGTAATTGGCCTGAAGTGCAAACCCCTGTGAGTTGGGCACGGACCCTACTTACTAATGGCATGAAAACCCTTACTATCCTGCCGAGCTGAAGCCAATGCTGCTCAGGGACAAAGGCTGGGGGTGGGTGTCATGGCCTCGAGAAAGGGTTTGCCAAGCACACGCCCCTCCCCCAAAGGTGGGGCTCTGTGCGTTGGAGCCTGACATCCCCCACCAAACCACTTGGCAGGGAAGAATTCTCGAAGGAATGAATGGGCTCCTTGCGTGTACCCCAGCATGACACCAGGCTGGGCACCATGGAGACAGAAAGGCTCAAGACAAGGTCCCGGCCCTCAAAGGGTTCCCAAGTGAGCCTGGGCTGCAGGACACTAAAACAGCTTCTTTTACATCACAGCTCTTTGCTATTCCTTTGTAGGAAGGGGTGAGTCATCGCAGAACACCCACAGGCTGTTCAAAGTGGCAGGGAGGAGCGGGGATCCGAGGTCCCAGATGGGACTTAATCCAGCCCCGGGTGGCCCCACAGTGGACACATCATTGGGCAGCCACGCCGGCACCAGGACCACCTGCCTCTGGACTTTGCATTCAGTCAACAGTGCATCTCCTTGTGGTTTGACACACAATGCATTCCCAAGTGAGGCCGGGGGAAAAACCACAAGCCTCGGCCTTTTCCCGCCTTGCCTGCTCCCCACAGACCACTGCGCCTACCCCCTCGTCATCATGTCTGGCGATGACCAGCCCCTCAGAGCTCCGGAGAGCGTCTTACAGACGGGCTGGCAGACTTGGAAGGGCGGGAGCCGTGTGGCCCTTCCTCCAGGAGCCCAGCCCCGCCTACTCTTTGGTCAGTGACAAAGCCGCAGTAAGTCATGGAGAGAAGATGGTGACCACAGAAAAGAATCCTATGTAGGCCCTGCCCAGGAGCTCAGAAACCCAAGCAGGAGACAGACCAGCACACATCTATGGCCAGCCCTGTGCTCCCCAGCAATAGGCCCAGTTGCCATCACACCAGGCAATGCCCTCCCATACCTGCTGGCATGGAGGTGAGGACGGCCTGGTACGATGCACAGAGAGTGAGGCTTGGCCCAGGGCCCAGATCAGTGGCCAAGAGGACAAGGGGCAGCACAGAGCAGAACTGGGCCCTTCCAGGGGTCCTCCCCACTCAGGCCACAAATGGGATAGGAGAACCAGACAGCACAGCAGATCAACCCCGACAGGAGCTGTGTGGTGCGACAACACCCAGTTCGGCCCTGGGTGGCCCCTCCGTGCCCCTGCAGCCTGCGGTGGGTGCCCCTCTCTCGTGCAAGCTGAAGTGACAGCTTCTAATTCCATCACCTCCACAAACACTAGCTCCCCCTCTGCTCCAGTCCCCAAGCCTCCCCTGTTTCCAAAGAAACTTGTCAAATGTTCACAACTGCTGGATCGGGACGAAGCATAGGTTTTTGAAAGACAGTGTTCTCTCCACCTGTGTGCAGGTATGCAATTTCCATAATAAACAGTCTAAGAAGCTAAAGGCTGTGGATTGATCCCCTTTGCCCAAGAGGGCACCTTGCTTAGAGTTCCTTCCCTTGGGAGGGAGGAGGGTGGAGGCACATGACAACGCAAAAGCTTCCTGGTTCACTACTGGGGGAGCGAGGGCCACGTAGAAGCCCAAGCTTCACCTGCATACAGTCCACGTATGTAGTAAATCTCACTTGGACCCCACATGCCTGTAATACAATAAAATTTAAAGGAAGAATTCCTTCCCTTACTCCTCCACTCACACAGACACTCGCGCGCGCACACACACACACACACACACACACACACACACACCCCAACAGGCACACACGTGTACACCCACATGCCCATGCGAGGTCTCAAGGACAGCAGCAGAGAGTCAGACCACTCGCAGGCAGCAGAGAACCTAGCAAGCCGCACAGAGGGCCCAGGTCGGAAGGACAGAGGTGGGGCTGGGAGAGTGAGACGAGGATGGGCACCATCCAAAGGGCCAAGAATGCCCGTTGCCTCCCAGTCTAGGCAGCGCCTCGAGGATCAGCTGAGCTGCTCGCGCAGAAGCAACCTCCCCATGCTCAGACTGGGGTTGGCTCTGCTCTCCCACAGTGGCCTCTCGCTGTGCCCAGATGGCAGGATGGAGGGGATGGGCAGTTCAGAGAAGATCAAGGGCACAAGGTCAATGCATAAGGCCAACCGGGGGATGCCCACCGGGCCGCCACCTGAGAGTCCCGAGTCCAGCACAAGAGCCTGAAGGGACCCTTGCGGGGTGACGCATGGCTGGGCCCAAGAGCCATGGTAGGCTGGGCAGGGCCTTCCCGCGGCCACGTGAGGCCCACCGATGCCATCCGATCCCCCTCCTAAAACAGGGAGGGCCCAGGCATCAGGGGAGACCAGGGGGAGGGTTGTTCTCACCACAGCGGTGACAGGGGACACAAACCTGGCCCACGGTGGCCTAGCGAAGGTGGACAGGACAAACTGAAGGGAGCTGACTCCATGAAAGGTGACACGAGCCCGTGGAAGGCTATGAACATGATTGCCACTGACCAGAAAACAAAGAAGTGGGAAGCGAACGCGGAGTGGGGGCCCACACGTGAGGTCGGGTGGGACGGGGTGGGGGCCGGTTGACCTGCAAGTATCTACAGGGCATCCGCGGTTGAAGCTCGGGCCTTCAGGAAAGACACGGAGAGTCTGGCAAAGTGGTCCTTGTTTCCCAGCCACCCGCCTTGGGTTGACACACCTCGGTCTGTCCCCTCGGAGGCTCAAACACTGCAGGACATGCCCATCGCGATTCAGCACCCATCCCACACATTCCAAGCAAGTCGGCTCTGCCTCAGAAACACAAAGGCTTGGCCCGCAAGGGGGCTTGGGTCAGGACTGGCCCCGAAGAGGGGCTGTTGTGTGCTGAACACCCCCACGTGCATGTGTCCTGGCTGTGGCCACGTGCACATGTCCTTGGAAGGGGCGGAAGGGAGGCGTCTCTTTAGGCAATCCTGACAAACTCCTGGCGAGATACATTTCCCCTGGAGGATGAATGTGGTGAACAGGATTTAGGAAGGATTGGCTATCGTAAGCAGCTCGCAGCCACCGAGACAGGGAGGCCTCCGTGACGCCGGTCCCGGGGCGTCTACCCTCGGCCCGGAGGCTCGGGGCCATCGGGGACGTCAGCACAGCACGGGCCTCCCCGTGGCATCAAGGAAAGGCACCAATTAGAGGAGCTTGCAGGGGACACGTACGGCCTCCGATGAATCCAGCAGGATCATTGAAACTTCAGCGGAGCGGGTCTCTTGGGAACTAATTACCAGGCTTTCCCAACAGCGATGAACGAATAACTGGCTAGTTGTCTGCTGCTGACGAATGCCATACTCGTTCACGGCGCACGGCAGAGAAAACGTGGGCAAGATGGAAAAAGCAAACGAAAATCAACCAGTATCTCGCTCCCAGGGGCAGCTCTCCTGAAAAGGAGGTGTATTTCTGGACACATGAGCTAACGCTTGTTGAGCACTTACAGGGGTGACTGGGAACAGGGGGATGCCCTGGGAAACGCGACCGGTTAGGAGCAGGCCGCTGGGAGAAGGCTCTTCCCTTTCAAACATCCAGTCAAGTCCGCGGACACTTCCCTTGAGTGGGCGTAGCTTTCCGGTGTCTACACTAGGTGAGCACATCTTCACTATACACACTTCGTGCCACGCAGACATCTTTCTGTGCATAGGCTTTCCTCACACGTGTCCCTCCTGTTCTTCTACTGACATGTGGAGCAGCGGTTTAGCAAGCGGGCACACGAGTGTCCACTCCCACTTCTATGCGTTCGTCTCATTTTGCCCATTCCACGGTCCCCGGCGTCTCCAAACTGTCCTCCAAAGGGCGAGAGACGGAGGCGTCTCCCCAGCACCTCTGGGCCGCACGGGTGGGGGCTGGGTCCAAGGGCACACGTGGCCCACACGACCAGGCCCCGCTGCGCACAGGCTGGGTGGGAGCAGAACAGGGGCATGGGCCAGCAGCTGCAGGCGGGGCACGAGGGTGTCCAGCAGCAGCTCAGAGCCAGGGTGGGGGAGGGGCACCAGGGGAGCGGAGAGGCCGGGAGTCTCAGCCCTGCCTGAGAGTGAAAAACGTCTGTGGAAGCATAAAGGCGCAGGGGGAGGCCGGCCATGACGGTGACAGCAAGGGAGGTGAGAGGCATGCACAAAACACGGGAGATGAAGGCTCGGGGTGGGGGGTTCATGACGCCGACTGGAAGCAGTGGGTGTGTGCCTTTCTCGCAGGGGAGTTCAAGATGGCCGACGAGAAGGGCATGCACCTTTCTCACAGAGAGGAAGCCAGACAGGGAGTAAGTCTCTACACTCCAAGCGGGACGAGGAAGAACACACCCCTGGACTCCGTGGAGAGATGGCAAGTCCCACAAGAGGCAGAGGAGTGAGATCAGCCAGGCTGCCAAGACAGACCCGGCACGGAGACGGGGGTTCCCCAGTGTGGTGGAAGTGAGCGGGCAAAAATCTCCAGGAGCCACACCACTGTGATGGACCCTGGCTCTCCGAGACAAGGGAGAACCTCCGCGACACCCCCACCGAGGACCTGCCCAGCAGCGATTCCTGAAGGGCAATCGTGCAGGGGTGCTGCACAGGCCCACGTGGAACCTTCCGAGCCACGAATCCCCCTGCAGCTCAGCACCAACTCCCCCCACCTGCCTGGGAGGGAGTCAGTGTTCCTCTGCAGACGGCAGGGGTTGGTGGCTGTGGCAGCCCCTGCACTGTGGCCCTCGGGCCAGGGAGGGGACAGCCCAGCAGAGTGATGTGGCGCGGACCCACCGTGGCCTCCCCAGCTGAAATAAATAGGAGCAGTGAGGAGTCAAGGCCACCGCGACCCTCCCCAACTCCACTTCCTCTCTTGGGCAAGGATCAACTGCGATGGCCCTACAGAGCTCGGGGGGACCCCGGCACACGTTTGAGCACTGCAGCAGATCTCCACCCTCTCGGGCCAGCTGGTCGCCAGAGCCTGTAAGCAAGCCCCCCGAGATGCGTGCATGTGTCCCCTAGAAGGCCGACCCCACAGCCAAAACCAGCAGGGGCATCCAGTGGTCGGGCCACCTTGAGCCCTCTCCCATCTCGGTTGATTCTTCCCAACGGGGACCACCTGCTCTAGGCTCCAGGGGAGTGAAAGGGATGCCACACCCACTTGGTCACTGTGGCCGACTCCTGGTGGTCCTCGAAAAGTCCAACCGAGGGACAGCCGCTGCTACCAGACCTCACTGGAAGCGCAATTTACAGGCCTACAGCCTGAACTACAGCACGTATCACAAAACACCTCTGTTGTTACTAGCAGCCACTGAAACAGCCATGGCACAGCTCTAACTAAACCCAGGAGCCCATCGAGAGTACAGGCCCTCACAAAATGCTCAGGAACAAAACCAATTGGCCACACATGACAGGATGGACAAAAAAGCAGAAAAAACTGAAAAGATCCATCACAGCAATGGTAAACTAATGAAAGAGAGAGAGAGAGAGAGAGTGGGAGAGACACAGAGGAGGAGAAATACGTGGAGCAGAAGGAAGGAGGAGGGAGGGAAAGGAGAGAGAAACCCAGAGACGAGGAGATAGAGAGAGAGAAGATTAAGCACCTTCACACACAAACATCATACTTCTCCACCCCCGTGTGATCACACCAGCTCCCAAGCAATGGATCGTATAGGGAATAAATGAGAGACGAGGAACGCAGAATGTGGGTGGCAAAGAAACTCGGTGAGATCCAAGAGAAAGCGGACTCCCAAATCAGAGAGGTCAAGAAAACAGTTCCAGAATCCAAAGCTGATGCGGCCATTAAAGAAAGAAGCACGCCGAACTCCTGAAACAGAAGAACTCGCTACAGAAATTCCAAAACAAAGCCACAGGCATGAACAGCAGACTTGACCAAGCAGAGGAAAGAACTCCAGGACTTGAAGAGAGGTCCCTAAGAGCAACACAGTCAGACAAAAACAAAGGAGAGAGCAATTTTAAACATGAACAGAGCCTTTAAGACGTATGGGATTAGATATAAAGGGCCCAGTTCTGCATCTGATCAGCATTCCTGAGAGAGCAGGGGGAAATGGGAGCACTCTGGAGAAGGCAGCTGCAGACATGGTCCATGAAAACCTGCCCCGGTTTGCTAGAGAGATTGAAACACACATACAAGAAATCCAGAGAACTCCTGCAGCACGCCATACGAGACGCCCATCTCCAAGGCACAAAGTCACCAGACTACACAGGAAGGCATGGAAGAAAAAATCTTAACGGCAGCCAGAGAGAAGGGACAGAACACGCACTCTGTTATCCCAGCAGTATAGCAGCAGACCTCTCAGCAGAAACCCTACAAACCGGAAGAGGTCGGGGGTCCGTTTATAACACTCGTAAAGAAAGGAAATGCCAGTCAAGAACGTCTTGCCCTGCCTAACTCAGCGTCATCAGTGAAGCCTAAAGAAAATCCTTTCCAGACATGCAGGTGTTAATGGTACGTGTCTCCTCCGGAGCAGCCCTAGAGGAGACGCTTCAGGGAGTCCTAAACATGGAAACAAAAGCTCGGCACCACCTATCACAGAAGCACAAGTAAGCACACAGCTTACAGGACACACACACATCGCCCACAGAGCTGAGACCACAAAGCAAGTCCCCAACAACGCCATGACAGGAACAAATCCTCACATTTCTGTAGTAACCGTGAATGTCAGCGGCCTTCACGCCTCACTTAAAAGACAGGCAGTAGCAAAAAGACCCAGCCTCTGCTGTCTCCAGGGGACCCATCTCACCTCTAATGACATCCTTGCATGCAAGGTGAAGGGGTGGAGAAAGACCTACCATGCAAAAGGAAAACAAAAAGCAGCAGGGGTCGTTATTCTTGCATCTGGCAAAACTGACACTTGGAACCAGTAAAAGTTGGAAAAGGACGATAAAGGGCACCTCCTGACGATAAAGGGCTCAGTTCAACAGCAAGAAACATCTGTTTTAAAGATACATACCCACTCGCCATAGGAGCACCCAGGTCTGTAAAACAATTGCCACTTAACCTAAGAGAGGACACAGGCAGCTATACCATAGCAGTGGGGGACTTCAACACCCCCTAGTGGCCTCAGAGTGATCGTCGGGGAAGAAACTGACAAAGACATCCCGGACTCGAATTCAACATTTAACCCGTGACGTCCAACCGACTTCCACAGAACAATTCACACAACAGCTACAGCAGATACATGCCTCTCTGCCACCCCTGAATCATACTCTAAGATGGACCACAACATTGACCATAAATCAACCTTGAATAGATTTTTTTAAAAAGCGGAAATCATACCAAGCATCTTCTATGACCACTGCCGAAGGAACTAGAAGGCAACACCAAGACGACTCCTCAAAAACACATGCACGTATGGAAATGAATCGACTTGCTCCTGCACTATTTTGGGGTAGACTACCACATGGAGATGGACATTTTAAAATTGTCTGAAACAAATAAAAATAAAGGCACACCCCACCCAAACCTCTGGGCTGCTGCTAAAAGGGCGCTGGGAGGAAAACTTGTGACACTGCTTGCCCACATCATGCAAATGGAGAGAACTGAAATAACAAGCCAACATCTCACTTAGGGAACTAAAAAACAGGAGCAAACTAAAACCAAAGCTAGCAGCCCCAAACAGACAACCAAAATCAGAGCAGAAATATTGAAACCCCAAAACCATACAAAGAACCAACACATCAAAAGGCTCGTTCTTTGAAAGGATGAAATGCATTTGCGCAGAGGTGCCTGGCCAGATGAAGGAGAGGAGAGTGGAAGAGAGGAGAGGAGAGAGAGGGAGGAGGGGGAGAGAGGGAGGGAGGGCAGAGGTAGAGAGAGGTAGACAGAGAGAGAGAGAGCGAGAGAGAGAGAGAGAGAGAGAGAGAGAGAGAGAGATCCAAATAAATACACTCTGAAATGAAAAGGGTGACATTGCGACCTATCCAGATCTAATACAAAAGGTTTTCAGAGATTATTACAGACATCTGTATGCACGCATGTTCGGTAATATACAGGAAATGGATCAATCCCTGGAAACATACAGCCTCTCGAGATTGAAACAGGAAGACACGGAAACTGCCAACATACCAAGAATGGGACAGGAAACGGAATCAGTCATTTAAAACCTACCTACCGGAACAGTCCTAGCCCCAATGGATGCGCAGGTGAATCCTTCCAGATGTAAAAGGAGGAACTGGTACCAAAATTCTTAAAGTTATTCCAGAAAGGTGAGAAGGAAGGACTGCTCCCTAACTCATTCTACAAAGCCAACCTCATTCGGAAAGAATATTAGAAAGGCCAGCAAAGAAAACTATAGGCTGATATCCATGGTGGACACAGATGCGAAAATCCTCCACAAAGGAACAGCAAACCGCATCCAGCAACACATTTTTTTCTTGGACTCGGAGTCTCACTCTGTCGCCCAGACTGGAGTGCAGCGGCCGCTCCCGGCCACCGCAGCCTCGACCTGCTGGGCTCCGGCGATCCTTCCGCCTCAGCCTTCCGAGGAGCCGGAATTACAGGTGCGCGCGACCACGCCCGGCTGATCTTTTGATTTATTGTGGCGATGAGGTCTCGCTGCCCAGGCGGGTCTCGAACCCGCGGGCTCAGGCCATCCACTCACCTCAGCCTCCCAAGGCGCGGGATGACAGGCTGAGCCACCGAGCCCGGCAGCAGCACCTTTCTTAAACATTGCTCATTTGATCCGGTGGACCCTCCTCCTGGGATGCAAGGCTCCTTCAACATCCGCAAATCATTAATCGGGATCGACCACGTAAACAGATGCCAAGCCACCAAGCGTGTGACAAAATGCTCAACGTTACGAATCGTCAGAGCAGTGTAAGTTACAACCACCATGAGAGAGCGCCTCACACAAATCGGAACGGCTGTCATCACGACGCCAAGACAGACAACCCGTGCCGGTGAGGCTGCCGAGAAAAGGGAGCGCTCGTGCCCTGTTGGTGGGAATATACGCTAGTTCGACCCTGGTGGAGGGCAGCCTGAAGATTCCTCCCAGGACTAGGAAGAGACTGACCATTCCACCCAGCAATCCCAGCACTGAAGCTACGCCCAGTATACATCGCCCTACCCGGCAGGGTGCGGTGGCTCGCACCTACCGTCCCAGCAGGGTTGGGAGGCCGAGGTGGGAGAATCGCTCCGGCCCAGGAGTTTGAGACCAGACTGGGCCACATCCCGGGGCCTTGTCTCTACAAAGAAATTTTTAAAAAACCCAAGCCCGGCATGGTGGCACACGCCTCTACTCCCAGCTGCTCAGGAGGCCGAGGTGGAAGGGTCCCCCGAGCCCGGGAGGTCGAGGCTGTGGTGAGCCGTGCTTGGGCCACTGTACTCCAGTCTGGGAGACAGAGCGAGGCCCCGACGTCCAAAGGAAAATCACTCTGGCCGAGCAATACCTGCGTGCGTGTGTTTACTGCAGCCCTCTCCACAGCGGCCAACACACGGAGCCTACCTAGGTGCCCGTCAACGGTGAAGTGGCTCAAGAGACACCGGCCATAAAAGTGAACAAACCCGTGTCCTCGGCGGCACGATGGATGCAGCTGGAGGCCATCATTGTAAGCCAACGATCACAGACACGGAAAACGGACCCCTCATGCTTTCCCTTCTAAGTGAGAGCTAAACACCGGGCACAGGTGGGCATAAGGATGTGAACAACGGAAACCAGGGATGCTAGGGGGGGAAGGAGGGAGCAGGCGAGGGCGGGAAAACCGCCCGTTGGGCCCACACCGCCTGGGGGTTGAGCTCAGCAGAAGCCCAGACCTCGCCGTCACCCAGCACACCTCGGAACCAAGCCTGCACGCGTGACCCTGGAATCGAAGTTTTGTGACAAAAGAAAACGCAGGCGAGAGACAGCTTGGTCGCAGAACTCTTCGCCTGTCAGCGTGCCCGGGCCTGTTTCTTTCCTTCAAGGCCCTGCCGTTTCCGCTGGGGCCTAGGGGTCCCCCTGGATGTGCACAGCAGGCTTCTTCACCGTCCACATCCAGCCCCTCCTTAGACCCGGCCTCCGACACTCTGACCAGCCCTTTCCGGCGTCCTCTGTGCACCGCTGGGACCCCCGCCCCGCCCCTGCCCTGCCGGCCCTGCACCTCAGCTTGCTACCCTCTTCCCCCAGGTATGTCGGCTCTGGGGGCCCAAGCCTCTGGTCACTGCCTGTCCCGCCCCTTCCCAGGCCCTGCAGCAGAGCGAGGCACCACGGCCCTTGGAGCACGCGCCCGCCCGCCGCTGCGCCCCCCGCCCCGCCCGGAGCAGCAGAGGCAGAAGCAGGAGACAACTCTGGAAAATGACAAGTTTTCGTTGCTACGTTTGCAGTGGCTTTTGAGCACAGTACGAATGTCGCCCCAGGCCCGCCGCCCTCCCCGGCCCCGCCCCTCCAGCCTCCGTCCTGGGTGGGGGCAGCCTTTGCGGGGCCACTCGGCCGGCCCGGGGCTTGACGGACACAGACGTGCGGGGGTTGAAGCTGCTACACGTAGGGAGACCCGAGCTGTAGAAAGTGCGTCGGCCCGAAGCTCGGAGGTGGGAGCCGTGCCCGGGATCCCGTCCCGGGGTTGTGCCGGCCCAGGGAGCAGGGTGTGGGCGAGCCTGAGCCTGCCCACGAGCAGCCCCAGGGGCCCGGGACAGTGGATGGACAGCTCCTCCCCCACAGGCTGGCGCCTACAGCGTGGGGAGGGCCACACGTTCCCCCGGACAATGCTGCCCCCACCCCTGCCCGCCCCCCTGCTGCCCCCACCCACGGAGCCCCTGCTGGACACAGAGAGCAACCACCACACAGCAGGCCAGCAGACCTAGGGCCACCTCCCTGTTGAGGGTCCCAGGCACCCCCGGCACCCCTGGCAGCCACAAGCCCTTGCTCCTAGGGAAGGGAGACCCCATGAAGGCCGTGCCAGCAGGGGGCAAAGCAGCTGGGCTCTGCCCCATGGGCTGGTGACTCCTACCCCTGCAGGCCTGGGTGCGGCAGGTCTCTCCCGTCCACTGGGCCAGTTGTGGGGGCGCTTCAGGGAGGCTGGAGCCCACGTACCTTGGCACGAGGAAGGTCACCCCAACCTAAGCCCACGCAGCCCTGCCTCCTCCGTGAGGATAGGCTGAACCCAGGAGGGACTGCTCGCATCCCGGCCCTGAGTCCCCATAGGGCCTAGACACTTCTTGAGGACAGGGTGAGCCCAGGAGGGACTGCTCGCGTCCATGTCCTTGTGTCCCCTTCTGGCCTGGGCCTTCTACCAGGACAGGGTGAGCCCAGGAGGGACTGCACGCCTCCGCGGCCTTGCGGTCCCATCTGGCCCGGGCACTGCTTGGGGTCATACCCAGTCCAGGAGCGACCGCTCACATTCCCAGCCTCGTGTCACCATCTGGCCTGGGCTCTGCATGAGGACGGGGTGAGCCCAGGAGGGACTGCTCCCATCCCCAGCCTCATGTGCCCAACTGGCCTGGGCATGTCCTGAGGGCAGGCCCAGTCCGGGAGGGACTGGTCACATCCTCGGCCTTGTGGACCCATCTGGTCTGGGCCCTCTAGGAGGGCAGCGTGAGCCCAGGAGGAACTGCTCTCACGACTGGCTTCATGTCCCCATCTGGCCTGGGCCCTCCGTGCGGACTGGGTGAGCCTGGGAGGGACTGCTCGCATCTGATCTGGGCACTTCCCAAAGGCTGGCGCAGTCCGGGAGGGACTCCTCACATCCCTGGCTTCGTGTCCCCATCTGGCCTGGGACCTCCATGAGGAAAGGGTGAGTCCAGGAGGGACTGCTCGCATCCCAGGCCTCGTGCCCCCATCCGGCCTGGGCCTGCTCCCAGGACAGGTGAGCCCAGGAGGGAATGTTCGCATCCAGGGCCTCGTGTCCCCACCTGGCCTGGGCCATCCCTGAGGACAGGGTGAGCCCAGGAGGGACTGCTCGCGGCCCAGGCCTAGTGTCCCCATCCGGCCTGGGTGCTTCCTGAGGGCAGGCCCAGTCCGGGAAGGGCTGCTCACATCATGGCCTCGTGTCCTCAACTGGCCTGGGTCCTTCGTGAGGACGGGGTGAGCCTGGGAGGGACTGCTCACATCCCGGGCCTTGTGTCCCCATCTGACCTGGGCACTTCCCGAGGGCAGGCCCAGAACAGGAGGGACTGCTCACATCCGTGGCCTCGTGTCCCCATCTGGCCTGAGCCCTCCATGAGCACAGGGTGAGCCTGGGAGGGACTGCTCGCATCCGTGGCCTTGTGTCCCCATCTGGCCTGAACTCTCTACCAGGACAGAGTGAGTCCAGGAGGGACTGCTCGCATCACTGGCCTCGAGTCCCCATCTGGCCTGGGTGCTTCCTGAGGGCTGGCCCAGCCCAGGAGGGACCTGTCACATTCCTGACCCTGTGTCCCCGTCTGGCCTGGGCCCTCCATGAGGACAGGGTGAGCCCATAAGGGACCGCTCACGGCCCAGGACTAGTGTCCCCATCTGGCCTGGGTACCTCCTGAGGGCCGGCCCAATCCAGGATGGACTGCTCACACATTTGCCCTCGTGTCCCCATCTGGCCTGGGCCCTCCACGGGGACAGGGTCAGCATGGGAGGGACTGCTCACACCCCTGGCCTCGTGTCCCCACCTGGTCTGGACCCTCCTTGAGAACATGCTGACGTCCCTGGCCTTGTGTCCCTGCTCACGTCCCTGGCCTGGTGTCCCCAGGCTCCCACCTCGGCCACGACACGCAGGGTCCAGGACTGCGCACACGCCTGGCCTCGCGTCCCCAGGGCCTGTCCACATGCGGCCTTGGGCCCCATCTTAGAGGCCCAGGGGGCACGTGGGCGGGGAACATGGGCCAGGCCCGGCCCGGGCTCGGGGGAGCCGGTCAGTCAGCTCTCCAGGGGCCTCGGGGCTGCAGGTGTTTGGGTCCACCTGCTGGAGAGCCGGGCCGTGTAGCACTAGGTTCCGGGACGTTCAGAGGCCTCGAGGCCCGTGGGTGTCGAGGGCAGGCCGCCGGGACCGCGGGAAAGAGCCGACCGCGTGCAGGTCGGTGTGCGCAGGCGCGTTCGGGCTCCGGAGGCACCGAGGGCGGAGCTTGTCGAGAGAGAGGGCTCATTGGCTGGAACGGCCCGGGGGTGTCCCGGGGCGTGTGCGGGGGACCCAATCGCTGCCCAGGAGGCCTCCGCGGGGGCGTGCCTGCGCCGACAGGTGTGCCTGTCCCAAGGGGCACTGCGCACAAGGGGCGGAGCCGGCTGCGGCGTGGGGCCTGGCTTTTCCCCTGGAGGCGTGACCGTTGGCGATGGGGTCCGAGGGTGGCGGCGGCCCTCCGGGGGCCGACCAAGGCGAAGAAGGCTCCGGGGTCGTGGCGGCCTCCGCGGAGGCAGTGGTGGCGGCAGCGGGCGGCGACGGCGGTCAGGTCAGGCCCGGTGAGGCGGGCGGCCCAGGGGGTCCCGAGGATCCCGGCGACCCCGGCGACTCCGGCGACGCGGGCGGCCCAGGGCCTTCCGACGACTCCGGCGACGACGGCGGCCCAGGGAGTCCCGAGGATCCCGGCGACCCCGACGGCCCGGGGGTCCCGAGGATCCCGGCGACCCCGACGGCCCTGGGGGTCCGGGGGACCGCGGCGACTCCGGCGACGCCGGCGGCCCAGCTGGTGCCGGCGACGCCGGCGGCCCAGGGGGTCCCGGGGATCCCGGCGACTCCGGCGACGCCGGCGGCCCGGGGGGTTCCGACGACCCCGGCGACGCCGGCGGCCCAGGGAGTCCCGGGGGGCCCGGCGACGCTGACGGCCCTGGGGCTCCGGCGGATCCCGGCGACGCCGGCGACTTTGGAGGCGCGGGCGATCCTGGAGGCCCCGTCGAGGCGGGCGGGGCCGGTGCCGCCGCCTGGGGCGAGATCCCTCTGGAGGAGTGGGCCCTGAACGAGCCGGGCCCGGGGGGCGACGCTGCGCCCGCCGCCGGAAGTCTCTTCCGCCGGCTGCTCCAGAGGTACGCCGGTCCAGGGGCCCCGGGGGCCCGGCGGCCAGGGCACGGGCGGGGTGCTGGGGGCCGTCCCAGGCGGGCGGGGCCGGAAGGCGAGCGGGCCGTGGCGGAGGGTGCGGGCAGGGCGCGGCCGGGCCGGGGTCGCGGCGGGCAAAGGCGCCCAGGGCCGCCGGGGTGGGGCCGGGGTCCAGGGCGGCCCGGGTCTGGGGCGGAAGGGGCGCTGGGCGCGGGCGGAGGCCCGAGGCCCCCCGCGTGGGGTGCGTCGACGCTGACGGGGGCGTCCCCGGCCGTGTCTTCTCCTCCAGCACGCTGTCCGTACCGTTCGCATCGCACCTGGAGGCGGAGATCGCCTGCCGCTTCCTGACCCGATACGCCGCGCAACGCGGGCCAGTGCAGCGGGAGCTCAGCGTGGACCACAACGTCCTGGTCATGTCAGTCGCGGGGGCCTCGGACGGCGGAGGGGATGGGGACGGCGGAGGGGGGCCGGGGACGGCGGAGGGGGGCCGGGGACGGCGGAGGGGCCGGGGCTGCTGTCCTGACGGCGGGGCCGGGGGGCAGCTGGGGCCGCGGGAAGGGCCGTGGCGCCGAGGTGTGTCCCGGGGCGCCGGGGTGTGTGTGTCCCAGGCGGGCAGCCCCACGCGGACGGCGGCCTCCTCCCCTCTGACCCGGGCGTCTCCTTCCCTCCCCTGCAGACAACTGGGGGCGGAGGATCCTGACCATCTCCAGACTTCCGTCACCTACTGTCTCAGCCAGCTCTTCCAGGTGGTGCAGATCCTGCATCGCTTCGTGCCCCCGCTGTTTACCTGGTTTCAGCGTGGAAGCGGGGACTGAGGCTCGCCTGGTGTCCCCCCCCCGCCCCCTCCCCGCTCCAGGGCCGCCCTTCCTGCAGGGGGCGGCTGCCGTCCTACTGGGGGCGCCCATAGTTTTTCTGTTCGGGCCCTTGGGCCTCAGGCCTCACTTGTTGTGTTTGGGAATTGCACGTTGCTTTCTTCAGAAAATAAAGCTGAAGGGCCATGTCCCGGTCTTGGTGTCTTTCCAGCCTCGGCGCCTCCGCTCATGCTTTGCTGTCCGGGGGTGGCAGGGGAGCCTCCCAGCTTCAGACAGACGTCCAGGAAGGGCAAGGGAGCGGGCCGGCTTAGCCGTGGGAGAAAATCGCTTGGGCCCTGCCAGTCCGCGGGAACTGCCGCCAGCGTATGCAACATGTTCTTAGTGTTTGGACGGCATTTCCAGAACGCGTGCGCCAGGGCCACAGACACTGGACAGCAAATCTTGGCCGACTCACCTTGTTGCCGGTGTGTGACCAGAAGCGCTGGCCCAGAGTGGGTCCAGAGTTCGGGGCGAGCGATTGGTTTTCTCTGCAAGGCCTTGTGGAAGCTGGGCCCAAGAGACCCCGAGGACCCCCAAAGGGGGCGGCGGGGGGAGAGGGCGGGCAAACCCCCCGGGGAGGGGGTGCAGTGCTCCCCGTTTGGGAGCCAGGCCCAGTGGGAGTCCAAGCCCTACCATCACGCGGAATACCCGTGTCACCCACGTGCTCGCGAACTCTTAAATCCTAAGTGAGGTCACCGAGAAATGGAGCAAAGATGTCTTGGGGCCCGCACTTTCCCAGGCTCGCCTAGGCGTCCTGCCAGCTCTTGCTTAGAGCGGTTGGCTTCTCTCCACAGGCAATCCTCTTTTCTCGGCAGAGTTTCTTCCCTCTGGCCAGTCGGTGTTTTTCTAGGGAGTGATCTCCCTGTTCACAATGCGTTATATTTTCCTGCCGAGCTTGCCTGTTCATGTTAACTGTTCATTTCAGTGTCATTGTTTTGGAGAGAGGGGGTCTCACTCTGCGGCCCGGGCCGCAGGGCAGCGCGTGCAGGTGTGATCAGAGCTTGCTCCAGCCTCGGCCTCGTGGGCTCACGCGATCCTCCCGCCTCAGCCTCGATCACGGTAGACAGTCGGTGCTAGTACAGGAAGAGGCTAGACGAGTCCCAGGCCTCTGGGGGTGGGCCGTGGCACGTTCCTGCTTTTGCCACATTCTCGAGCCCTGAGAGCCCATAGGGATACACACAGTACTCACCTGCTATCAGCCGCCGCCACCCCCGGAGTGCTCAGTGCTGGACAGGAGCACTAGGGAAAGAAACGGCCGCCTTTTCCATCTCGGACTCGCACGCTTGGACGCTTTCACCGAGCGTGCGTTCCTTCTGAAACAAATGCTTTCACCTTGGAAAACCATAGTCTGCTCCGTTGGGTTGAGGGCCGGTTTCTCCTCGTCTCGTGCTCGGAAACAGTGGGAGTGGGTGTGGGCTTTGGGAAATGTCGGTGCCACTGGAGAGGACGCCTGTTGGTGGTGTCACCCAGCCTCTGCTCCCTTTCTCCCGGTACCGGAGTCCTTCCCTCCCCCAGAGGCATCCCTCCCTTTCGCTCAGCAGTGACTATTCCGGTGGAGGTGACTTGACCCCTGATTCCAGAGATGGGCGTGAGGTTCGGCCCTGGCCAATCCGTCGCTGCATTCCTCCAGCCACAGTGACCCCTTCCCAGCCGGGTGCTTGGGGGGCTGCAGGGGAGCAGGCTGGCCCTGGGCAGAGGAGAGGCGGGAGCCGGGAGGCGGATCTCAGAAAACCGCATCTTGGACCCACCCGTGTCTGAAGCTGGGATCTGCCCTTGAACCTTTCGGTTCCACGGATCCGGAAACGCTCCTTTGCTGACGCCAGCGTGGATATGCTCGATGGTTTGGGGTCCATCATTTCCCACCTGCAATGGAAGCGCCTTGACTGCTGCTGAACTGAGGAGCCGTTGGATTTTGTTTCGTTCTTGTGTGTTCTCACTCGGTCCCCCGGGGCAAGAGGCAGTGGCTCAATTACGGCTCACTGTGGCCTCAACTCCCCGGCTCGGGCAATCCCTCTGCCTCCCAGGTAGCTGGGACCACAGGGGCAACCGCCACACCTGCCTCATTTGGTGGTTTTAGTTCCTGCTGACCCTCCTACCATGAGGACTGGACCCTCCTTCCCTTAAGGGAGAAAAGGGAAAGGTTTTCTTGCTCAGGGATTGGCCCCTTGCTGAGTAGCCATCAAGCCAGTTTGCGGAAGAGAATGCCGTAGGCGAGGCTTCGAGGGTGAGAGCCCCAGGAGACATGGGGTGACTGCAAGGGCGGAGCTGGGGGAGAGGGACAAAAAGAGGGGCTCTGGGCCCTTCCGTTCCAGACGGTGTGTCCACAGGAGGTTCAGAATCGTGAGGCTCATTCAACCGGGGGGTGAGACTGTTCATGGGATCGTCACTCCGTCACCCCGTAAAGCCCAGAGTCGGCCTGACCCCTCTGACCCGCGATCCGCTGAAACTGGCAGCTCTCAAGCCCACGTCAGGTTGGCCCGCCTGGACTCCAAACCCTTCTCACTCGGGGCCAAAGCCAAAGCCCTCGTGGAGGCCTCCACACCCAAAGTGGCCGGCACCTAGCCTCCGGGGCCTCGTCCACGCCGCGCTTGCCCTGCACACGCTGCTCGGCCACCGGGGCCTTCGCCCTTTCTGGAGCGGCCAGGCCCGCTCCTGCCTCAGGGCCCGGCGCTGGCTCTTTCCTGCCGGCAGCTCCTCTCCTCCGTCTCCACCTGGCCCACCACTGACCTCCTCCGGGTGCTTCCCAAATGCCACCTCCTCCGAGAGGCCTTCCTGGCCACCCTATTGGAAATGACATCCCACCCGCCTGCCTGCTGTTTGGTCCTCCCGATCCTCTCTGCAGGGCCCAGGTGTGCCGGGGCGTCTTGGGTCCAGGAATCTGCCCCACGACCCCCGGGCCAGGGCTCAACTTGGGGCCGCCGGCTTGAGCCAGCCTCTCCCCTCGGCGTGAGGACGGCCCAGGCCGGAGAAGCCCCCTTCTGGGCGATTCCATCAGCTCAGCTCTTGCTGGAGCCAAGACCGATGATCTGTTCCAGCTTCTGGCGCAACCTGTGCTTCTGACAGGAGGTGTCTCGGTCCAGAGTGCTCAGAATCTGGGGAGGAGGGTCCCCTAGAGCCGGGCTCTCACGGAGGGTCTCTCTCCCCCCGGGTAGAATCCGGACTTGCCACCCGGGCTCCTCCCTCCAACATGCCACGGCCCCTCCCTCCTTTCCCTGAGCCCTTGGGAGCAGCTCTGGGTTCAGCTCCCTCACCTCTGAACAAAAGTTAAGTGTATTGAGTCGATCAATTTTTAAACAGTGAATCCGGACTGTGTGCCCTACGAGAAACGCTACCCACTAAAAAATGATATAAAAGATTCCTAGACAGCCTCGGGTGATACTCCAACATTCAACCGGCTGGCAATGCGCCCAGCCTTTTCTTCAGTCATTAACTGGCTTGTTGAAAGTGGCAAGAGTCCTTTATATGGTCTGCCATCGAGACCATTATCGGGTATATATTTTGCGAATATTTTCTCCCACTTCACACACTGCGTTTTCACGGTCCACTCTGCAGATTTGAGGCACACAATTTTAAAATTGCGATGAAGAACAATTTGCCTACTTTTTTTCATTTGCAGCGTGTGCGTTTGAGGTCCTAGCTGAGAATCCACTACCAAATCCAAGGCCGTGGAGATTTACCCCCTCAGTTTTCCTCTGAGAGTCTTAGGGTTTGAGTGCTACAGTGAGGTCACGGCCTCATGCCGGAGGAATTGTCGTACGACGCACGGTGCAGGGTGCAACACCATTCCTTTGCATGAGGGTGTCCGGTGGGTGGTCTCCGACCCACCTGTTGAAGAGACCACACTGTCCCCGGTTGGCATGGCAGAAGACGGCAGCAGAATGGTGAGAGGACGGGAGGGAGCCGAGCGACGGCTGCAGAGAAGGAGCCTCCCACGCCATGGGGGAAGCTGCCCCCCAAGAGTCCCCCCGGTCCCATGGCCCAGGGTCACAGAGAACTGTGGGTCGGTGAGGATAGGACGAACTGGGGCTCAGACTGTGGCAAAGTGCTCAGAGCGGGTTTTACACGTCAAATGGCATCGCTGTCACCATTCCCTTTGTCGACATGAACGTCCACAGTCGACTGAACAGTCAGTCTCTCAGAAGGAATTTCAAGAAGAATATTTCTCATCAAAGTATCCCCCACCCGGTTCTCACAACCCAACGGCTCAAAAATTATTAGGAACGTGTTTCCCGCGTCTGGAGTCGGATTGCGTGGACTTCAGTGGCAGCGAAGAAAGAATTTTTCATTTCTTTTTTTTTTTCTCAGTTGGAGTCTCACTCTGTCACCCAGACTGGAGTACAGCGGCCGCTCCCGGCCACTGCCGCTGCGACCTGCTGGGCTCCGGCGATCCTGCCGCCTCAGCCTTCCGAGTCGCCGGAACTACAGGCGTGCGCTACCACGCCCGGCTAAGTTTTGATTTATTGTGGAGATGGGGTCTTGCTAAGTTGCCCAGGTGGGCCTCGAACCCGCGGGCTCAGGCGATCCACTCACCTCTGCCTCCCAAAGTGCTGGGATTACAGGCTGAGCCTCCGAGTCCGGCCGTTTCTTTTTTAAAGTAAAGATCAAACTTCCCCTGGCCACTCTGCCTGTGAGGCGTCTCCTGACCACGTGCTTTATACAATCCACTGGGCGAAGGGCTATGCAAGAAGAAGGAGCAGAGAGAGAAACACGCAAGGGCATGTCAGGTCAGAAGAGGTGAAAATGCACACACCAAGGGCCACCTTCAAGCCAGAGCGTGGTGCGTATCTGAAGACATGCAAACATGGGCTTTGGGAAACACACGGTTGAGCGAAAGACTCTCTCTGACTAGGAAGTCAACCAGGCTCTCGGGGTCTGGGCCTTGAAGGATGTGTGACAGTCTGGTGGGGAGATGGCGCCAAAGTCCGTTTCCACCACATGACGCGTGTGGATGGAGGAACCGAGTGCCAAAGGCGAGGCCTCTTCTGGGCCGCAATCGTGATGTGGTTCTGTGGAAGCGCAGAGTGGATGGTGACAAGAGAAGATTCTGAGAGCAAAGGATCCCGGGAAACGCGCAAGGGCCGGAGGAGGGGAGGGCTGTGGGGAAGGGATTCCTTTTCAGCATCTCCTTGTCACACTCTCAAGTTCACCTTCACCCTGCATCATGTGGAGGACACACTAAATCCTCAACAGGAAGGAAATACATCTGGAATCCCAGCACGCGGAGATGCTGTGGGGTTGTGAGCAAGAATGGGGACAAGACCGTATGAAAACAACGTGAAAGGCCGGGCTCGGTGGCTCAGCCTGTAGTCCGAGCACTTTGGGCGGCCTAGGCGAGTGGATTGCCTGAGTCCGTGGGTTTGGGGCCAGCCCCGGCAGCCTGACGAGGCCTTGTCTCTACAATAAATCAAAAATTAGCTGGGCGTGGTAGCACGTGCCTGTAGTTCCGGCTACTCGGAAGGCTGAGGCTAAGGATCGTGGGAGCCCGGCAGGTCGAGGCTGCGGAGGCCGGGAGCGTGACACTGCCCTTCAGTCGGGGCAACTGAGTGAGACTCCAGCAGGAAAGAAAAAGGAAAAAAGAAGCCGGGCTCGGTGGCTCAGCCTGTAATCCCACTCTTTGGGAGGCTGAGGTGAGTGGATTGCCTGAGCCCGCGGGTTTGAGACTCGCCTAGACGACTTGGCGAGACCTCATCTCTACAATGCATCCAAAATTAGCCAGTCGTGGTAGCTCGTGCCTGTAGTTCCGGCCACTTGGGACGCTGAGGCGGAAGGATCGTGGGAGCCCAGCAGGTCGAGGCTGCAGTGACCGGGAGCGTCCCCCTGCACTCCAGTCTGCGCGGCAGAGTCAGACTCGACTCACAAAAAAAGAAAAGAATAAAAGAAAACAACGTGATGGAAGCGAGAGGTTGATTCAGAAGTTGTGCTGATTGGCGACCAGGTCTAATATGGCAATCAAATATCGACCTTTTCAAAGCCACGAGTAAAGGCAATAGTTAGCAGACGTGTGCACGGCACAGGACTAGGCCTTTCACATGCTGTCTCGTGACCCACGGCGGCGTGCCTGTGGGGGCGCTATTATTTTCCTGACTCCAAAGATGATGAGTTTAGCTTCAGATCCGTGAAGCGACAGGCCGCGTCAACTGTCGGTAGTAAAATCGAGTTCCAAGCACAAGCTGTGGGACTCCACATTCCCTCCAGAAGCGACACTGTGCCCTGCTTTCTGGCAGGAGTAGGCCAGTGACAGCTACGGTCACTTGATGATGAATAACAGCGTCGTCGCTGTTTTGACGGCAAGGTTTGATGTACGACCGACTGCAGGTCAATGCTAATTAATCCCTTGGGGAATAAGCAATATAAATGGCTGTATTTATATGTGAAATGGAAGCAGAAATAATTTTCATAAAATAAAAAATACTTTAGCCAGGCATGGTGGTGCGTGCCTGTGCTTCCAGCTACTTGGCAGGATGAGGCAGAAGCATCACCTGAGCCCAGCAGGTCGAGGCTGCAGGGTCCGTGAGCGTGCCACTGCCCTCTGGCCTGGGAGATAGAGTGAGACTCTGACTCAAAATAACAAATAAAATGATAAACCAAAGTGAAAACAATCATCAATCTATCTAAATCAGGCGCGATTTAAAGGCCTTTGCATATGCATCTGATCTGCGCGATGAACACGTTCGTTTGTTATGCTTCCGTTTTTACAGGTGACAAATACCAAAGGATGAGGAGACTGGTGATGCTGTCCCGGTTCCCGCAGGAAGCAGTTGGCAGAGCCAGGACGGGGCCTGGGTCACAGGCACTCTAGGCTCTGTTCCCTTCTGGTGCTTTTGAGGTTGTTGTTGCTTGTCTGCTTGGTTTTGCCTTTTGTCAATGTTGTCCTTTGGGGCAAATCCTCAGGCTATTTCCCCCCTTTCGGATGTTGAAGGGACCGTGAAGGGACAGTGAATGAGGAGGCTACAGCTACAGCAGGAGCAAGTTCGCTCTCTAAGCTCCTGCTGAAGGGAAGCCAGATCATTTCCTCATCCATCCACTGTGGGTGGACTGGACGCACGAGTGAGAGAAACACGCTGGTTGTATACTGAATGCATGTGAGGCCGCTTTATGGCTTTTTTGTTTTCTATTTCTCTTTATTTTGAGGACGTGGGGCACAATTCGGGACTGGACAGATAAGTGGTCATAGGGAAAAGCTTAAAGATGCGTTCTCTGAAGGTTAAAGACAGGGGAAACCAAAGAAGGGTGAGACACGCGTGGCGGCTGAATGGAGGCTAAATTCATGTCCCAATTAACAACATGAGAGGGGCCCTCTTTGTCGTAGAGGGGAATTCCATTCCATCTAACATTAATGAAGTGTAATTATTGATATGTCTGCCGTCCTGTGTGCTAAAGGAGATGTAAGAAGGCTTAAGCCCGAACGCTTCCATGCATTAAACACGCATGTGGCGTAAAAATATCACTGCTCACTTTGGAGGCCTCTTTCTCTTCCTAGCCACCACGACAAAGTGCTTTTTAGGCCAGCGTTCAAAGGGGAGCTGGGTTTGGGATGGAACTTGGTTCCGTGGCTCCCAGGTGGTCTAGGGGCGGCATGAGTTGTTTTGCACGGCAGCTCCACGGGGAGCATCTCAGAACTCCCCCTTCGGGCATATTTGGGGAGTTGCTGTGGGCCGTCACTGAGCGTGACTTAGGCATCAAAGCCCTGCTCAGGTCAAGTCGTTTCTTCAAACCACGTGTCCCTTTACACCCTGCGTATTCCTGGCTTCCCGGATTCTGTCCCCCCTCCCCCCGCCTCTGCCATCAGGGCTTGGCCTGTTCTCCAGACCTCGCCGTTCACTGGAAAGGCTCTCTTTTTCAAAAACTCAACACTTGAATTTCCGTTTCCTGACCACAGGCCCTGGTCTATCCTCCTTCTCAACCTCTTGTGCGACTTGATCATTCCTTCATCAGCATGTCGACCTCTTGGTCCTGCCCTCCTTTTCACCTCAGCACTGCAGTTCTGGCTTCACTGGCCTCTCCACCCTGGGAGGAAAATGAGGCCTAGTCGCTGGGGGAGCATCAGTCCACGGGAGCTTTGGATCACCATTGCACGCGCGCTTTTTCCACCCCTGCTGAGTACGTCCTCAGCGTGGAGTCTCTCTCCCAGGGAGACTGCTGAGTCTGCCCGTTCATGTGCCTAGATTGGGAGGATGTTCTAGAAACCCTGCTGCTGTTTTATTTCAGTTAAGACTATCCACCCATCCCGTTTCACTAATCACATCTACTTGCGATACTCCCTCTTTGTCTCCTTTCTAGGGGCAGGTGAGGAGGAAGGATGGGGCCATCACCCTCTCCTGGCTCTCCTCTCAAACTGATCACAGTCTCTCCAAAATTTTAAAATCGCATCTCCCATCCCACAGGCCTGGCCAACACCCAAGAACGTCTCCTTGGTGTTCCATTCACGTCTCACCTTGACTTTGCCCGTCCGCCACTAGGATGCGAGTGCACCATAAGCAGTGGCCACCTGCTAGCCCTCTTCCTGCAGACGTGCTGGTTGAGGGGTAGGTTGCCAAGTCCTGCCATGATGCTGCAAGGTTGCACAACCCCAAACTGAGCTGATATTCTGCATTTAGCATCCAGATTGTTACCTCCGATTTTATTTTTCTTTTTTATTTGTTTATTTTATTTCAGACATGTGGGGCACAATTCAGGGTTAGGTATACAAACGTTGGCTGGGCAGGCACCCTTGTCGATGAGGTGTGCCTCTTCTTCCCTCGCAGTTTCCGTCAACCGCCAATCCCACCTCCCTTCCCCTGATAGTTTCCCACTGCCACCAATCCCCTTCTTGTGGTATGATGATAATTGCTCAAGGTCCGCTGATGAGTTTGAACATATGGTACTCTATTCTATTTTCTGTGGCAGATCACTGAGTATGACCGACTGTAAATGCATCCAAGTTGCTGCCAAGTCCCTATGTTTGTCCTTCTTTACGATTGCATAATATTCCATTGTGTATATGCACCACATTTTTTTAATCCAGTCCAGTTTCGATGGGCGGCCCGAGTGGTTCGGTGTTTTTGCTACTGTGCATCGAACTGCAACAAACGTGCGTGTGCAGGCCTCTTTTTGGTAGAACGACTTGAGTTCCTCCAGGTATATTCCCGATAGGGGGATTGCCGGGTCATATGGAAGGTCAACTTCTAGTTCTTTCAGAAACCGCCACACTGTCCTCCAGAGAGGGCGCACTCGTTTGCATTCCCGCCGACAGTGTAGCAACGTTCCTTTTCCTCCGCATCCTCGCCAGCATCTGCTGTTGCTGTTTTACGAATGATAGCCATTCTTACCGGGATGCGGTGGTATCTCAGTGTGGTTCCGATTTGCATTTCCCCCATGATGAGTGAGGCTGAACACTTTTTCACGTGCCTGTTGGCTGCCCGTATATCTTCTTTGGTGAAGTGTCTATTCCTGTCTTTTGCCCCCTTTCGAATAGGGCTGTTTGTGTTTTTCCTTTCGGCATGTTTGAGTTCCTTGTACATCCTAGATGTTAGGCCTTTGTCAGATATACAGGTGGCAATTATTTTTTCCCATTTTGTGGCTGTCTCCCCGTTCTCTTGTTGGTTTCCTCTGCTTTTCAGGAGCTTGTCAGTTTGATGAGGTCCCACTTGTCTTTCTTGTCTCTTATGGCATGGACACTTGGGGTTTTGATCAGTAATTGGTTGCCATTCCCAATTTCCGTAAGGGTGTCTCTGGCATTTTCAAAGATTCTTACAGTGTGCGGTTTTATGCTTAGGTCTTTGATCCACTTAGAGTTAATTTTTGTGTGCGGTGACAGTCAGGGGTCCCGTTTCAATCTTCTGCACGCGATCAGTCAGTTTCCCCAGCGCCGTTTACTGAATAGGTTTTCCTCTCCCCAGTGGTTGTTGTTGGAGACTTTGTCAAAGCTGAGTTGGTTGATTAATTGAGTTGGTTGCTTCCGGAATCTCTATCCTGTTTCATTGGTTCAAATACCTGTTCTTGTACCAATACCAGGTGTTTTGATTACTGTAGCCTTGTAGTAATGCCTAAGCCTGGAATTATTATACCTCCTGCTTTGTTTCTTTGGCTAAGGACTGTTTGGACTATTCGTGGTCGTTTATGTTTCCATATGAATTTCTGGATTGTCATTTCCAGGGCTGAGATGTTGGTAATTTAATGGGTATTGCGTTGAATCTGTAGATTGCCTTTGGTAGGATGGACATCTTACCAATGTTGACTCTTCTTATCCACGAGCATGGAATATCTTTCCATTTGTTTATGTCTTCTTGGATTTCTTTGAGCAGTATTTTGTAGTTCTCATTGTAAAGATCTTTCACTTCTCTGGTCAGGAAGATGCCCAGACATTTCTTTTTCTTTTAGTGGCTATTATGAATGGGATTGTGCTTTTTATTTGGTTCTCTGCCTGCTTGTTGTCGATGTATAAGAATGCAACTGTCAGCCGGGCTCGGTGGCTCAGCCTGTAATTCCACGCTTTGGGAGGCTGAGGTGAGTGGATTGCCTGAGCCTGCCTGGGCAACTTGGCGAGACCTCATCTCTACAATAAATAAAAGATTAGCCAGGCATGGTAGCGCGCGCCTGTAGTTCCAGCTACTTGGAAGGCTGAGACGGAAGGATCGCCGGAGCCCACCAGGTCGAGGCTGCAGTGGCCGGGAGTGGCCGCTGCACTCCAGTCTGGGCGATGGAGTGAGACTCCAACTCAAAAAAAAAAGAATGCAACTGTCTTTGGCACATTTATTTTGTACCCGAGACTTTGCCAAAGTTCTTTATCAGTGCAAACAGCTTTTTGACAGATTCTCTTGAATTTTTGAGGTATAGGATCATATCGTCAGCAAAGGGGGATAACTTGACTTCTTTTTTATTTGGATACCCCTGTTTTTCTTCTCTTGTCTAGTTGCTCAGCTAAGACTTCCACAACAGGGGTGAGAGTGGGCAGCCTTCTCCTTTTCCAGTTTTGAGGGGAAATGTTTCCAGTTTCTGTCCACTTAGCAATATGCTAGCTGTGGGTTTATCATAGATGGCACTTACTATTTTGTGGTACGTGCCTTCTAAATCTAGGTGTTTGAGGATTTTTATTAAGATGTGATGCTAGGTTTTATCAAAAACCTCTTCTGCATCTAATGGCATGATCATGTGCCTCTTGTGTTTACATCGGTTGATGTATTTTATTATAGTCATGGTCTTGCGGGTGTTGAACCAGCCCTGTGTCCTCGGGATGAAGCCTACTTGGTCATGGTGGATGATTTTTGAGATGTGGTTTTGGATCCGATTTGCTAGAATCTTGCTGAGGATTTTTGCGTCTATGTTCCTAAGGCATGTTGGCCTGTAGTTCACTTTTTTTTCTTGTATCTTTACCCAGTTTTTGTATCAGTGTGATGTTAGCTTCACAAAATGATTTGGATACAATTACATCTGTCTCAATTTCCTGGAATACTTTCAGTAGGATTGGTATCGGCCCCTCCTTGAATGGTTTGTAAAATTCTGCTGGAAAGCCAGCCAGTCCAGGACTTTTTTGTGTCAGTAGTTTTCTTATGACAGAGTAAACTTCCTGGGTCGTTATTGGTCTATTTAGTGTCTTGATGTCTTCTTGTTTCAACCTCTGGAGGTTGTGTGATGTCAGAAAGTCCTCCATTTCATTCAGGCTATCAAGTTTTTTTTCATATAGGTGTACACAGTAATCTCTGATAATCATTTGTATTTCTTCGGGCTCAGTTGTGGTTTGATCTTTTGTATTTCTGATTATGTTTATTTGGGCTTTCTCTCTCTTTTCTTGGTCGTTCTGGCTAGGGCTCCACCCACCTTGCTAGTTCTTTCAAAGAACCAAATATTCATGAAGGTAACAATCATGTATGTATCATTTGGTCCATGTTTACCTTGAAGTAGAAACTTAACTTTTGCCAGGCATGTCCCTAGGTCCTGTTTATAATTTGGTGTCTTATTGTCATAAAAAGTCTGATCTCTCAGTCTTATGATCTCTATTTTCACATCAGTGCTGGTCAGTTGTGTCTAAGCTCCAAAAGGAAGGGGCATAAGGAGGTGTGTCTGACCGCATTTCCCATCATGGTCAAGAGCTATGACGTTAAGGTTTATCCGGGGTCCCCTCGGCCAAGATAGAGTCCATTCAGATGGTGGAGAATTTTAGGATCTTATTCTTGAGCTTATGTTCCCCTTTCTTGGTCAAGGTAGACCAGATGCAGCATTGATGACCAAGCTTTTACTCTGTTCCATTGTGTTTCCAGGGTGGTATGGCTACCTGACCTGGATCCATCATGTCCCTTGACGGGACCTCTATGACCAAGGGACTTAGAGTCGAAAGCCTGATAGGCAGTGAAGTGTTCTAAGCCAGACAGGAGTGGAGGTGGGCAGGCACTCACTAACCTTAATATATTTTAAGTAATATAAGAGCCAAAGCCAACAGCTTAAAGCAAGGTTATGAAATTGGCTTATCGATATCTCCTGCATGTTGAGCCATCAGCTGTCCAGGCACCTGTATATTTTTCGTTGATTGAGGGTCTGAACCAATGTTCTCTCTCACAGACGGCCCTCACAATGTGCCCACCTCTTCCATGATAGTCCCTGGGCTTGGAGGGTGGGTGCCTGAGATTGCATAGCTTTGGCAGCAGCGTGTTGACTGTGCAAAACAGATCAGCACAGAGCGACTGAACAGGTTTTAAATTCTGACGACAAACAACATAAACAATTAGCAACATTTCAAACAAACAAGGTCGTAGACCCTATGTGGTTTTGCCAATGACAGGAAAAGGAAGCTCACGGGCGACTAAGCCTTCAAATGATCTAGTGTGAAAGATTCAGACAGAGGCACAATTATTAACTCTTCCCATCTCACTATCCAAGAGAGCACTGCTGAAGTAACGACGAGGAGCGGAACTGACTCAAGAATCCCAAAGCTCTGGGAGCAAAGCACAGAGTGTTGACCAGCAGCACGTGCGTTATCACTGTGGGTTTCACCCTTTTCTGACCCACAGTGGAAAGCACATTTTGCACATGTGACACACTCTGAAGTGTTCTCATCTAGTATATTCTAGCCAAGTCGCCCCATTTTAATGGATTTATTTATACACACACGCGCGCGCACACACACACACACGTGCGCGCACACACACACACACACACGCGCGTGCACACACACGCACACACACACACACACGCGCGCGTGCACACACACACACACACACACACACAGACACTTTGCTACATGCTACAGGGATTTCATTCTCCTCCCGTGTGTCTTTATCACAGTTTGAGAACCCATATCCTAGCTAATAGTTACACAAATCACACACTCAATACACTGAGGCCCTGATGTCTTTTCTCAGGTGTCAAGGATGCCGTGGATTGTGCATCAGGAATATGAAGTACTTCATTTGAATATCATGGACAAAGCACCAAAGTTCTAAATTCCATGAGAGTCAGAAACCTCACACGTTCTGTCCACTGACTGCAACTGTGCCTGACAGGTATGAGGCGTCCAGAGAAAAGCATTTTGTGACAGTTCCTGTGTGTACAGAAAAGTTCACACACCACAGTACTTGAGAATGCCTGTGAAGTATTTGGCAGTCTCCTGGAAGTGAGACCTTACTTTCTTTTTTTTTTTTTTTTGAGTTGGAGTCTCACTCTGTCGCCCAGACTGGAGTGCAGCGGCCGCTCCCGGCCACCGCAGCCTCGACCTGCTGGGCTCCAGCGATCCTTCCGCCTCAGCCTTCCGAGTAGCCGGGATTACAGGTGCGTGCTACCATGCCCGGCTGATTTTTTGATTTATTGTGGAGATGAGGTCTCGCTGCCCAGGCGGGTCTTGAACCCACGGGCTCAGACAATCCACTCACCTCAGCCTCCCAAGGCGCGGGATTACAGGCTGAGCCACCGAGCCTGGCCTGAGACCTTACTTTTAATCAGCACCTCTGGATAAAATGAGTTATTTTATCAGAGACATACTGTGGCAGGTCAGGATCCTGAAATCCTCAGGGACCGAAAAATGACAAAACAACTACCTTCTGTATAGTTTGAGTTTCATCAATTTGATGAGGATGCTAAGTGCTGCAACACAATCATTACAAGTGAACCCATGTGCTGCCTGTGAACACCCTGCACTTCTGAAACGAAGACAGTTAGCTTGAACCCTCATTCTACATCATATAGAACACCTGGTGATGTTCACAGGATTTCAGTGAGTTTCCAGGGCACTCACAATCCAATAATCACATCACCACTGAATTCTTCCTCTACTATTCTCCTGCATCCTTGGTCATTTCTTGAATTCCCCCACTGTCCTAATACCTGAAATTCACACGTGTGCGCACACACACACACACACACACACACACACACACATTCACAAATGATGTTTGATTGTGAAAAGACCTGACAAGTTTTGGGGAGATGGAGAGTGTTTACGCTGTAGTAATGCAAACAATTTACAGTGAATCATCAGATATCCTTTTTATTAACTGTATTTACCCTATGCCCCTGTCACTCTAGCTCTCTTGCTCATCCTCTTTTTCTATTTCCCCTCCCTTTCAAAAATAGCCAAAACATCTTTTCATTTATGTAAATGCGAGTCTGTATATTTTTCTGTGAAAAAAGAAAGAAGGGTGGAGAGCTATTCACCAATTTGTTAATGGATTTTACATGAGATTAAGCATAGGGCAAAATGCAATTGTACTTTAGACAAGACACGATTAATTTGCTCCTAAGGAGGGAAGGGTCATTGTTGCTGAAGATAACTTAGGTCAACCTACATAATTCTGGAAAGGAGAGAAAGGAGAGAAAGCGTGACGGGAGGGGAGGAAAGCTGGAATGTACTGGAGGTGTTGGTCAGGTGCTGTGGCAGTGAATAGGGGAGGAAAGGGAATTTTATACGCAGATCCTGTTTAAGGATGTGACGATGTACAAATAAAGGTTTGCACTATTACCATGTATTTTGCCAATGAGCACTAGTTGGGTGACAGGTGCACTTAAAGTCCAGACTTCTTCACCACTCTGCAACTTACCCATGTGATGGCAGTGGGCTTGGGACAGACAGTGTTCCCCAGTCAGGCATAGTGCACCAAAGGGTGTCGAGGGATGAAGGTCTGTCTCCTGTAACTACTTCATGCTGATTTCTGGACAGTGTCCCTTCCTATTTGGGACCCTGAAACCTCTGGCTATCTGGCTAAGGTTTCCATAGGGATGGGGATCTCGGGAGTTGGATCTGAGTCCGGGAGTGGTTGACAACCTTGCATGACCACCATCTTGACATAGAACTGTTGTAAGCTAGAAGAAGACACAAAGTTGACAAGTAAGTTAAGTATGCATGGGGCAAAGATTAAAAACAGCAGGAAGACTGCTGATGGGCTTAAAAATGGTTAAAAATGACGTGATACTTGGAAGGGTATTTTTGATAGCTGACCAGATGTAATTAGCGTCAGTGTCTTTGTTGCATCCATGCAACTGGGTAGCTTGTTCATGTATTTTTTGAACGTTAATTTCAACTTTCCAGAAGTGTTCATGTAAGCACAGGAGGTTTTAGTAATAAGAGCACAAACACTGTCTTCCTCTGCCAATAAATAATCTAAGGCCAACCTGCTGTCAAGAAGTGCACTTGCCAAAAAATTCTAGGGATTCTTGGATATTGTTAAATGCTTGGCCCATGTTGAGAGCTAGAGCCTCTTTGGTTTGGGTGAGGTTTCTCAAGGGTTAGTTATGGTAAATACAACTACCCTGGGAGGCTGTTAATGCTATAGCTACGCTCACTCTTGAATAAGTTGGAGTAAGTCCAATTTCTCTTTTGTTTTGTCGATGAGTGATGTTATAGATGGTAATGCCTATTCCTTTTGGTCCCATTAGCCCCTGCTGTGTATTTTTACAAAGTTCATTCTTTAGCAAACCCCATAAACAATTTTCTTTCAATTGTTTCTAACCCAATCACATATAAAGTTCCTTTCATAAACTTACTTTTTATGAACCTAATCATGACTTACTCAGACCATCTGCAACATACTTGGACTTTCTGTTCTGTCCTATACTTTATCCTTCTTAAATAACCATTCATTTTACTCAAGGACAGAGGCCTACCGCACAAGATTCTTTGTGATACAAAATTGTGCTTCTTTTCTTCACATCTATAATTACTGACATCTCTTTCCTGCTTGCTGATCCTTTTGAACTTGTTTCATAAATGACCTAAAGTAACCTTTTGATTAGATAAGATTATTCTTTTTTTTAAAATAAAGAACACATTGTATGCCTTTCTTTCAATCTTTTTTGTATTAAATACGTCTTATATTTTGGCACGCTTTAGAATTTTTAACACTTAGTACCCTTAAATTTTTTTTTTTTTTTTTTTGAGTTGGAGTCTCACTCTGTCGCCCAGACTGGAGTGCAGTGGCCACCGCAGCCTCGACCTGCTGGGCTCCGGCGAGCCTTCTGTCTCAGCCTTCCAAGTAGCCAGAATTACAGGCATGCGCTACCACGCCCGGCTGATTTTTTGATTTATTGTAGAGATGAGGTCTCGCTGCCCGGGCGGGTCTCGAACCCGCGGGCTCAGGCAATCCACTCACCTCAGCCTCCCAAAGGCGTGGGATTATAGGCTGAGCCACCGAGCCCGGCAGTACCCTTAAATTTTATTAAAAACATAGGAAGCTCAAAATCTTGAATTGCCTGTCAACTGTCAGTGTTTCATAAATAAGATCCATTTTATCATCATTAAAAATATGCTTCCCTATAACAGCCAAACATATTTATTTTCAGCAATTTGCTCCAGTTTTGTCTTATTTGAAAATGTATCCATCGTTTAATTTAGGACTTCAAATAACATAAAAATTATTACTTATCGATATTTATCTCATCTACATTTGCCTAATGCATTCATTTTTTAGCAGTTTATCAAGATTGCTAGTGAGATCTGAGATGTTAGACAAAGCCAGTCACCATTCCAAATTAGTCAGCTGTTTATTACTTTATGAAACCGCGTGTCAGGCAAGTATCGTCAAAGTAAGAAACTTAAAGTTGAATTTCAGAAAAAATAGCCATGCTCATCAAACCAAAAATTCTAGACTAGTCCCATTCACCAAAAGATTACTAAGTCATGTGAACCTGAAAACCTTTTCGTCTGTTTTGCATAATTTATGGGTTCACTTCCTTATAAGCCAATCTGGTGTAACTTTAAGCAGAAAGAGCGTTGTCAGCAAGGAGGGGCATCCTGGATCGATCAGGTACAGGGTGGCTCCAAGGGCCGTCGAGAAATATCATCCCAGCAAAGAGGTGGAGTATTCTAGCATGACTATAAACTTATGGGTTATTAAATGGTTCTCCGTTCTGCAGCCAAGTGGTAAAGTCAAGCGTCTTACTTTTGGAAAAGCAACAACACGCAAGGTTGTACAGCTTCTGGAGGACAAGGGTCCAGAGTGATTATTGAACACGAAGCAAGTGGCCTTGTACCAATTAAGAGTTCAATATCTTTCCTTGGTATCTCAGGATCACCTGAGGTTTCTCAGTTATAGTGACTATGCCTTTAGCAGGAACCATCAGGCACCTCAGGCCCCTTCAGTCTGGCTATAACCATCATGGCCTTGGGGGCCTTCTCCCTTTGGAGCTGTGGGCAGTCCATCATCCAGTGGCCTTCTGGCTTGCAGTGAGGACAGGGTGCAGGTGGGCTACTGTGACAGACAGAAGTTTTATTCCAATGTCCCAGCTTCCCACATCTAAAGCCGTTGCCACTAGGAGCCATTTCGTTATTAGTTTCTTAGCTTTCAGCCAGCCTGAATTTTTAGGTGACGCTGAGATTGCAGGCCAGTGCCGACAGGGACTCCTAGCATTTGGGCCTGTTGTCTGTCCCTTCTTTGATCACACTGGGTCCTTTCAACCTCCTCAGCTCTTTCTCAGTTGTTGCATAGCCCCAAAACCACATCCAGCTTCATCTGGTTCATCGGAGCTCGGGATCCCATTGCTAACTTTGGAAACTTCTCGCAAACATCAGGGGCTGATTGACTGATAAAGCGGGTGTCCAAAACAAGTTGGCCCTCTTTGGTACTGGAGTCACAATTGGTATGCTTTCTAAGAGCTTCAACCCAATTGTGTCTGACATTTGGATTTTGACATTTATCTGACTAGCTGAATTTCCTTTCATCTTTCCCTTGAGTAATTTCTCTAATTTTATTATAATTTTCAGGCCCACTGGGACATTTTTCACTCCCTCTAAAAGGCAGGTCACCATACGGTCCCCACATCTCACATCAGCCAGTCCTTGTCGATGGTTCCACGAGAGGCCTTTGTTAGGAACCGATGTCGCCCCCACAGCATTCCGACTCGGCTGTCTAGCTACTAGACGATCGGCATAAGCTTGTATCTCAGTCCAAATGTGATGTTTTTCTTTGGGAGTATAGAAAGTAGATAGAATGGTATGGATATCACTGCAAGTTAGTTCAAATGAAAGTAAGAGACCTGAAACCCTTCCATGAACTTAATGGGGTATTCTGAAAAAGGCTCGGTCTCCCGCTACACAGAACTAAATCTGGCATGGAGAATTGCCCATGAACACGAATAGTTCTGGCATCTTCGTGGGCCACTTCTCTGGGTGGGCATAGCTTACCAGGGCCTGGAAGGTCTGAAGCTCCACTCTGAGTCACCCCTGCCAGGCTTTGTTCCTCAGGAAGAGGAGGATAAATTGGGTGGTGCGGGGTGGACTAGTTGGAGAAGAAAACCCCGATGAACGTGGCCTGTAAATGCAGCTCTAAAGCTGTTGGGGGAGGGTTAGGACCAGATGGTGGTTAGGGATGCTGAAGTATGGCACTTAAAAGAGGATCATCTAAAACGGCCGGTTTTCTGGGTGGTTTATACACAGGGGTGTGTGCAGAGCAAAGGTGATAGTTCCCCCAGAGATCAGGGTTCACATGTGAAGGCGTGAATGCCTGAACACATGGGCTTTCTGTACATTTATCCCGGCATTTGCAGAAATGATCTAATTGCAAGGTGGTATTATAATTTGGGTGATTCTAATTTACACTGAGTTCAGATGATGTTGCAGAAGTAAGTCAATTTCTTTTTCTTAAGGCCACCTAATTTTCAGCTATCCCATTTCTAAAGAATGCAACCTAAAGGGATGTTAATGGGACTCGAAGGAGTGTTTCTCATGACGATCGTTAGGATTCTGTCAGCCTAAAGAAGGAAAAAGTAAAGCGAGGAAAAAGAGGTAATCTTGGAAAGGAGTACCTGAGTCTTCCTTGGGAAGACCTGGCACTCAGCTAGGATATCGAGCTTCCCTGTCCCCTAGATTGGCATAGTGGTGTAGAGGCATCCCTGGGGTGCCAGTGTTGCCCAGGTGTCTGCAGCCGTTGGGGCTTTAGTTAAGAGGGGCTCTATCAGGTCGTTAGATATCACCCATGGACCTTTTTCTAAACCTGGCCACCTTGTGGTGATGTGTGGGCCATTCATTTTGTCTAATAACATCTGTAAAACTTCTAGGACACAGATGTCTTGAAGGGGCTCCCAAAGAGACTGCGATAAATTACCCTGAGGGTTTGAGTGAACCCCTTTGGAGAGATAAGAGCAGTTTATAAGCTGTTTCAGCATGCAGGGATTTCCAGCTGTATTACAAAGGCTTGGCTGGGTGCAGCGTAATTCCAGCACTTTGGGAGGCCGAGGTGGGAGGGTTGCTTGAGCCTGGGGGTTCAGGACTAGCCTAGGCAACATAGTGAGACCTCATTTCTACAAAATATCAAAAAATTAGCTGGGCACGGTGGCATGTGCCTGTAGTCCCAGCTACTCAGGAGGTTGAGGAAGGAGGATCGTCTGAGCCTCGGAGGTAGAGGCTGCAGCGAGCCATGATCATGCCACTGAACTCCAGCCTGGGCAACAGAGCGAAATCCTGCCACAAGCAAACAAACAAGCAAACAGACAGACGGACAGACAGACAGACAGACAGACAGAAAGAGTCAAGGACCTGATGGTTGGGATCTCCACATAAGCAACACGCTCCATTCCGGCATCTTGCCACAATCACACCATACCAGTTCCCACAAAGGAACGCAACAAAATTGGCAGAAAACAGAGCATGGGAAGGCCTGCCAAAAGTGCCTTGTGAAAGGCAAAGGAAGTATTCATCTCCGAAGTCGAAAGGAAAAGAGACAAAGAGGTTGCACGTTGCCAAAGGAATGTCTGACGTCCAAGATTTCAGCTACTCCATGGTTCCGAGATTCTCCAGCCCTTCCACAGTGCCCTTCCAAGTTCCCTGTCAGGGAAAATCTGAAACGCTCGTGATTTACTTGGTGTAGGCATGAACCTCTGTAAAGCACCTGTCAGGGTGAGCTGGGAATCTGGCTGGAGGGAAATGAGAATTCTAGACTTGAGGGAGTTGGTTGTTCCTGGGCATTCACGGAAACAAAAGGAAGAAAGACAGAAAAGCAGATGTCACCTATCTGTCCAATGGCAGTGGTCTTCGTGGCCAATCTCCTGGCTGGATTACCACCAGCATGATGCCAGTGGGCTTGGGGAGGATTGCCTCAGCCAGCGAGAGTCAGCATCCCCCAGTTAGGACCAGTATGCTGCTGTGGCTGACTCCTTGGGGAGTTGGAAGTCTCTTCCCAAGAGGTGTGATCCTCGACCCATACCCAGGACCAGGCTCTCTTGACTCCATCACAGGAAAGAATTCATGGACGAGTCACAGAAAGCAAAGGAAAGAGATTTAATGGGAACGGGAAAAGTGCACACTCGAGAGAGGGTAGTGCGGGTGGTCTCCAAGAGGGAAACGCACTGGAGGTAGGGAGTGCTGGGTTTTATCTCATTTTTTTGGTGTGTGCCAGTTTCATGTCAGTTGCAATTCGCAGGAAGTCCTATTTCATGACAGTTAGAAGTCACTGGAAGTTTCTCAACCTCTGGTTCAGTAATTTTTCATTCCCTCTTTTACCTAAGCTAGCTAGCCTACCTCACATGTAACCAAAAATCCCTTGTCCCTCTAAAGCTACTGAAATTTTAAAAATTTCTCCTTTAGGACAAAATACTGACAACAGTACATAATTTTACCAATTCTCATTTTTTGCAATTTTAGGTTTTTGTTTATATGCTATAAATGTAAAAAATCTTATAAGGAATGATTATGAAGACCTATTTCATAGAACAATTTCTGATAGATTTTGACACGCTGGACGAAGACAACATTATGCCCCTTTATTTACATACTGGCATTATGTCCCCAAAGTGAAATTTAATGGGCTTCATTCATGTTAGAGGGGCTCTGGGGGCATTACTGACATTTGGAATGACCTCTCTAAGTAGCACCTTTGCTGCTTCTGTTAATTGATGGCACGGCTACCACGACTTGTGACACAGCATTCTAAGTAGCAGAACGAGAGTTCATGCTGATTTTAAAAATGAATAAAATATGACAATGCGAAACAAGAAAAGGTACTTAATGTGACCGAACTCTGTCTTTGACCCTGACACCTCACTGAACCTGAGTCACATTGCTGCCAATCTTTTAACCAGGCTACAGAAATATTGATTATGAAATTCAAATGACTGGGCGATGAGGAAGGAGACAGTTAAAGGAACAGTGAACTGAACTGTGCTTCCTAAAAGTGATTCTAATGGCATTTGGGTTTTTTTCGCCTGATGAACTGTTCGAGTTAAATTCGTTTTCTCTCTACCACTTTCTTATTTTCTTCCATGAGACTTTGTGCAGATATTTCCTTCGGTGTACTTCAGGTGTAAGTCATACCTGTCTGCTATTTCATTTCTTGCCAGCGAGTATTTGTGAAGTTGTTACAGGTTGATCTAACAAATCGGTTGCTTCCTTTGCAGTCAATCAAATACAAGAGGCAGAAAGCTGGTAGAAGTAGGAGTTTCATTCGGATACCATGGGATCAGGGTGTATCCACCAAAAGCCTGTTCGTTCAAGCAGAGTTTCCATACATTATTTATAATAAAACATGCAGTTTTTAAAAAATATGTTTTTCCCACTATTGATTAATCAGGACTCCGTGTCTTATGACCATTACCTAGTCTCTTTCTTTATCAGTGTTTAGACTCCAAACAGTTACTGTTAGAAACCGGTGCTCAGATTACATTCATCCTGCCATTCTTCTAAATTACAATTACCTTGAACAGTTTGAGGCGCAGCACTTTCTAGTTGGTTACAGCTTTTTGCTTATCCTGGGCGTTCTACTTCACAAGGCTTAATTACACATGATACATAAAATTAATACAAAGACATGAAAGAAAGTCGTTGCCATTTAGAGACTAAGGGAACAGATACATTTCTGGGTTTTAGAACGTTTCAGCAGAGCCCTTTCTTATCTAGGTCCAGTGGAAGCTTTTCCAGGGACGTGTAGTCTTTTTTGTGTCTATCTCCTGCTTATCCTGGGACTCAGTGAAGATGGTTGTGTTCTCTTCAGTACCAGCAACAGTTACCAGATCCAAGGACTGTGAGGGGGGGGCAAGGAAAAAGGTTCACTTTTAAATTCATACGGCTTCTACAATTAGCCCAGCTCGGCTTAATATAAGTTTCTAAGGCTTTTTTAAATGCTGTTTTAATGTAGCCAAAATGGCCTCTTTTCAGCCTGTAACAAAGTGAATTATTGAAGAAGCTCCTACAGAGTAGTGTCTTAGATCGTTTTGTCTTTGACCCTCTAGTGCCTGCCTGTATAGGGAAAAAAAAAGCCGTTGTTGACACATTTTTCCTCCTCTTTTCTTTCCTTCCGGCTCCATTCCTTGTCTAAGTTTCATTTGGATCTGCGCTTTAGCATACGTTTCCTTTCTTTTGCTGAAGTAGAAAGAGAGATGTAAGGTAAGTTGTGCAAATGTCTGCAGGTGACCTGCGGTGCTCACTGCTCTTTGTTGGAGCTGTGTCACCAGCACCTAGGGGACCCTCTGTCATTCTTGCTGTGAGAAACAAACACACCTGTCCAAAATCAAAGGGTGGACACAGAGACGTGGAGTGCAGCAGAAGCAAGACTTTAATGGTGGTCTTGCAAGATTGGGTGTCTGGTGGGCAGGCACACCAAAGCAGGGAAAATCAGCACCTTTATTCCTAAAATGCACGTTCCTCTCCTGGTTCCTCCTCGGGGGAATACTTGCAGGAGTTACACACTTCGCTGTAGGACACATACATGCCACATGTTGATTAGTTTGGCAAAATTATCTCATTTACGTGTCCTATGTGCCGATTGGCTTACAGAATTACTGTTCTGACTGAATTCTGCCAAAAGTTTTAACGTGGAGACGGCCAAAGCAAAAAGCCCGCAAAAAGGAAGCACAAAGAAGCAGGAAGTGACTCAGCAAAGGTATTTAAACGTGGCTCAGGGTTCATTTCGCAAATAAATCATTCTATTTCTTACAATCTTCC